>JAKKIK010000233.1:0-39269 GCA_024500135.1 Heterodera carotae
CTCATTTACTTGAATAAATTGATTTACCAGTGTTGCGCAACCATTTTTTAAAAATGTTCTGATTTTGGACCCCAAAATCTGATTTTTTGGCCTTGATGTTCTGATTTCGAAAATTTTCAGATGGAACCCCTGCATTTTAGGGCCGTCATTTTTCATTCAGATATAATTTTGAACCAACAGCCTATTTAGTATTTGTCCGGAGCTGCTACAGATGCAGTAGGAAATTTTGTTAGTTAGCGGATTTGCGATAAAGTTCCCATCTTTTTTTTCGCTTTTTTGCGCCATTTTATTTTTAAAATTAGCTATAATTAGAATTTTGGAAATTAAATTATTGTTCCTGAAAGTCTCACAATTTTGTCAATGTTTGGCGACAAACTCATTGGGTTCATCCAAACAAGGGATATAATTTTCAATAGGTACTTAGCAAAAGTCCCTTTGAACCTCAAAGTAGAGTTCAACGGGACCGGGATTAGTCCCTGTTTTTTTACCCGGGACTAGTCCCGGTCCCAGATTTCTACCGGGACTCCAGCGGAATAGTCCCGATTTCTCGGTTTTTTGATAAAATACTTTATCATACAAAAATCAATGTAAAAAAAACATTTTCCTACGTTAAGAAATAAATAAATTGATTAATTGCTGAAAAAGGCATTTTGATTTAGGTTAGAGATGCAAGTCATTGCCATCAAAATTATTAAAAAAAAATAAACCTAAACTTAAATATTTCTAACTGCAATGGATAATCTTTTTCAAGTCTTGCAAATTTAAATATATTTGGCATAAAGGAATAAACGTTTAGAGTAAGCTGAAAATAATAATTCTTAAAATAATCCGTTGGAGAAGCGTAAGAAGCAGTTGTTACGAGAGTATAAATAAAGTGCCGAATCGGATAAATCCTTCAGCAGTGCATAATAAATTTAATTAAGTTAATCAGTTTAATAAAATTTTGCTAAAGCATCACAAAAGTTAGCACATCTACCGAATATAAATTTATAAATTTTAACAAAAAACTGATAGAGTTCGTCACCTCGAAAAGAGCAGAAAACGGTTTGGTTATGCACACATTTTAAGGGTTAAAGGGATATGAATTTAATAAAAAAAAAGCCGCAAGTAAAAATTATAATTCATTTAAACGCTGATTGTACAGCGAATTTTGTCTCTTATCAAGCGAACAAAAGTAATCTGTTAAATATGACTATAGATTGTTGCGTTTAATTTTATTAATTAAATTAGCTACAATACATATAACGTAAATTTTAATAAAGAAACAAAAAATAATTAAATTGATAATAAATACAAAAATCTTTTTTTGATCTCTATGGATCCAACGCAAAAAACTATAATAGGCTCTTGATAAAAAACCTCATCCTTCAAATATGCAAATAAAAATTTAATTTAAATTTCCCTAAATCATTACATTACGAAACGGCAAACAAATTTTATCAGTGATTATTGGACATTCTAAGGGTGCCACAGGCATACCAAGCTAAAAAAAGATATTAATTTAAAATCCAAATAAATAATTGTTATGAAAATTCGAAACAAAAACAAATTGCTTGAAAAAAATTAATTGTTTCAAAATTTGATAAATTACGACAATGTTTATTGATTAACAGTTAAAATGAAATTAATTGTTTCTGCAAAAGTCAAAGTTTGATGTGTTAAAATCATTGGGCTACTAAGGATACGAAAACGAATAATATTATTTAAAATTGATGAATAAAAAGTAATGAATATTTTGGATATTAAAAAAATAGCCGAATTGAATTAAATATAATAACAACAATTAAACCAATTACACATATACATATTTTCGGAACGTTAGGGAGACGGGCACCCGAGAGAGCTCAAGTGGTCGAGACGAGAAACTTAGATCATTCCAATGAAAATATGTATGCTTTTGTGACTACTGCGATATGTATGTAAATGCATTTTTCAGAATGGGTCCACGTGACAAATAAATTCATTAAAAAAACGTGTTTAACGATTAAATATCGTTAAGTCAATTAATATTTTAAAAACCCAAAAAATAAAAATTAACAAGGTACAATTGAAAAATTCTTGAATAATGCAATTATTTGAATACCATATAAATAATAAAGATTAAACTAATTAGTGTACCTAAATAAAAAAAAGCTTTGAATATGATAAAAAAAAAAGTAACTAATACATTAGTTAATTTATAAAACTGAGATGCATAGAAATGACTTTAATGAGAATTATTACATTACACATTTAAAAAATAGACTGAAAACAATCCAGAAAAACTGAAATTTTGAAATAAGCATTCAAAGCAAAAGCTAAAAAAAGGCATGCCCTCTTCTATATTTTTAAAAGTGAAAATATTTGATAACCTGTGCGCATTTCGCCTCCGCACCACTACATACAACACCGCGCAACCACTCGTTAAAAATAATGAATCAGTTGAAGAAGCAATTTACTAAAAAACGAATGGTCGAAAATAAAACAAAATTCGAACTCAAATTGACCAACAAAATTATAAAACAAATGCATTATTTAAAGTAAATTGCTTTATTTTAAGTCTATAAACAGGACGACAAAATCAAAAAAATAAAATCATTCCCTCATATTAATACATAAACACTCAAAATTTTATTTCATTGCCAAATCAAACATATTGAAACAAAGCAATTTTTCTAATTCAAATGACATAACGCAAAAAAAAAAAAAATTAATTAACATATGCAAAGTAAAAATTTTTTTGAAAAAACGTAAGTTAAGCAATGACAGAAATTGTGTGAATTAATGTCCAACCTGCAATAAAACTTTGAAACGCAGATTAAAATACCTAATGAAACATAAAAAAATAGGACTTATGACCGAACACAAATGCCTGACTTTAAAAAATTAAAAACAAATAATTTGTATTTGCAAAAATAATTGATTTTCTAAATTCAATCTCTTACTTTTTTTAAATTTGTAGTGGTAAATAAAGTTTGAAAATGTTAAGTGAAAAAGTGAAGCTTAAAGATTGAAAATTTGGATGTGAGAGAAACTAAAAGATCCACAATTTTGTGCGGCTTTTCGACAAATTGGTGTCACGACCCGGGAACGAAACCGACCATTTTCATTGACAAATTCTGTGATTAAACAATGGTGTGATGAATGCACCTTTTACAAATACCAATTTGTTCAGGCATCAAAAATATCGACTAAAAATATAAAACAGTAAAATGAAAATTTAAAATTTTATTTTTTTTTTGTTCACTTTTATACAAGCGAAAAGTATCGTCGAGAATTATAGCATTTTCCAAGATGTGAAAATAAATTTAACCTTTTTTATTTCTCTTAATAAAAATTGTTCGTGAAAAAATCAAAAAGAATGCCAAAAGGAAAAAAGAAAAGTATAGAAATAAAAAAGACCAACTGAAAGCTTTTTTATTTTTAAAAAATAACAATGTTAATATATGCCATCAGAATGTATTAATAATATTGTATGACTGTATCAGCAAGCACCTCCGGGAACAGGAAAAACTTTTGAAGCCGCCGCGATAAAAGATATTTGACAGAAGCAAAAACTAATTAACCTTCGGTATTAAAAAGCCAAATAATTTAATCAAATGAAGAACAACAATTAAAACTTATTGATTAATAAAAAATTTCATTTATTATTAAGCATAAATTTTAGGTTTTCGGTTAATTTCTTAATAAAATCAAATTTATATTAATTAAAACACAAATAAAACTTATTGAAGCTTTTAATTGAAATTTAAAATCATGAAAAAATATTACTGTTGCAATTGACAATGTTATCAACTTTTTTCATTTCTACATCGATATCACAAATTCGATCGTAAAAAATAAGAAAATAAAACATAAAAAGATATTAAATTTCAATTGACAAATTATATTAGACAATTTATAAGGACCCATGGAGGGGCTCCGTCAAAAAGGGTGGACGATCCTAACCAAGTTTATCAAAGTATAATTTAATAATTCAGTCAACCGCCCAAAAGGTAAAAAGAACAAATTAGACACATAAACACACTAAAAATTTATTTGCTTTATTGACAAAAATATTATTTTAATTAAAAATATAAATTAATGTACTACAAATTCAGGTTTTTAAACTCTTCAAATCCGTATAAATTATATGGCCTAGAGAATGCATAATGCATCGAATATGAATAAACAGTAATTTTAAATAAAAAGAATTGTAATTAATTTAAACTTAGAGCAACAAAATTAACGCAAGTTATTAAAAACAATAAAATTAATTAAATGATCGGTGATTTGTTGGACATTGCCTAAAACATAAAATCAGAATATAATTGCGCAATTAATAAAAAACCTAAACAAATTTAAAACAATAAATACAATTTACAAATAAATTGGTTGCGCATCGGTAAAATAATGCTTAGCCTCTGGGCACACCTTTTTTGTCGCTTTCCCATTTAGAATTAATAATTAACTTTTTGTTTGCTTTTCTTTCCAAAAGTAAAAAATTAAGTGAAAAACATAAAAATTAAAAAATCATAAACCAAGTTATGGCTCTTGCACATTCGATGCAATTGACTTTTTATAATGCCAATTTAAGTTATACATATAAAAATTATATGAGATCATCATTTTGGTTTTGGTTCATCTCGAGGCATTAAGAACTGTCGTCTCATGTTTCAACATTATTAACAAACCACTAAGAAAAAAAATTTATACTGTGTACTAAAAGTTTTCAATGTTTTAAATTCATATCACAAATAATCCCGGATCCCGTTAACTCTGGTTAGGGACAAGTAACCCGTTTTGGGAGTTTAAACTTTAAACCATTATTTTTCAGGTCCCTCTCTGAGGATCGTTTCCTTTCCCATTCGATGCTAACGCTATTTTTTAGGTATTAAAAGTAGGGTTCCTCGGGACCGGGACTTTTCACAAAAACCGGGACCGGGACTAGCCGGGACCTGGAAAGCCCGGGACCGGGACTAAACCGGGACTAATGTAAGCGAAAATTTTTTGAAATAAACTGTTCAGATTTGTTAAAAAATCAATATTTTTATAAAAATATCGTATTTGGACTTGAAACAATTTAAACAGGGGTAGCTTTGTTAAATCCTAAGTAAATTGGACAACGGGATGGAGGCGATGAGAAAATTTTGACATTTTTAGTGAATTTATTAAGCAAAATTAACAAAAAATTGCTTAAAAAGCCTCCTAATTTTCCTTGAAATTTCATTAAAATACACTGTAAATTATGTGGAGGAGAAGGCGGTGCCGATAGGCGCCGCCGGGAAAATTTTGAGAATTTAGCTGGGTTTCTTATGAAAATTTGTTATAAAAAGACATCCCATAAATAATTTATGCATTCCAATAAAAAATAAATTTTATACGGAGTTATTTTTATCCCCAAAAATATTTTAAAATTCGAAAATATGAGAGAAATTTAAAGGTATTTCCCTTCTCAAAAATTGAAGGTAAAGTCATAAAAATCAATTTACATACCGAGGTATTCGAACCCACACCAGACATACGAGTAAAACATACAACACAAACCATTCGGCCATTGACTATTTATTTGGTCTGTCGGAATTGGACGTTTAAAAAATTTACTGGGCAATTCCAAAAAATTTCCGTAATATAAATTCCCTTTTGCTCCACTTTCCCTTCTCAACTTTTGCACTCAAATCCACATTCTTACCAGTGCATGTTTAGTCCCGTTCCCGCCGGGACCTGAACGACCGGGACCCGGACTTGACTTTTTTTTTGAAAACCGAAACCGGGACCTGAAAAAACCGGGATTTCCCGCCCGGTGCCGCTGAACCCTAATTAAAAGGGAACAATATTTGGACAGAATTTGAATTAGATTTTGACCAGTCAAAATAAGTATTAAAATCGTAAAATGTTTATAAAAAAAGTCCAGATAATATAGAATGAAGACACGATAATTCTCCCCAAAAAAATAGTAAATTGAAAAAACGAAATGTCAAAATCACACATTCTCATCGTTGGCGGCATTTTGTACGTCTGCCGAAGGTTGTCCACCGGCGACGGTTGGCTGCTGTTGTGTTCGTTCGATTGGTTTGGCTTAAATGGAAAAAAAGCAATCAACCAAAATATTTATTAAAAATTATAAAATACGACCTTTTCCATCTGAAATTTCAATTATTTGTGCTCGACACATCGGGCAAGTATTGTGGTTTTCAAACCTTAAGAAAATAAAAAAAGATTTGCTGGCAATTTATACGATAAAATAGATTGGGAACTAACCATAATTGGACGCATTCCGAATGGAATTTGTGCTAAATAGAATAAAATATTCATTTTAAGAATTATAATATCCCATTGGTCATCCAACCCCAACTCACGCACCAAACAGGCAGGCATAACGCGAACCTTATCTTCTTTCTCATATTCACTAAGGCAAATCGAACACTCATCACCATCAAAACCATTTTGTTCCGGAATTTTAGTTACGGTTTTCGCAACTTTAAGGTATGGGATTAAATAGGGACGGGCAATAAATTAAGACGAGCACTAAATAGTGAAGGGGATTAAACAGGGACGGGGATTAAACAGGGACGGGGATTAAACAGGGACGGGAAATAAACAGGGACGGGGATTAAACAGGGACGGGGATTAACCGGGACGGGGGATTAAACAGTGACGGGGATTAACCGGGACGGGGGATTAAACAGTGACGGGGATTAAACAGGGACGGAGATTAACCGGGACGGGGGATTAAACAGTGACGGGGATTAAAAGGGACGGGGATTCCACTCTTCACTCTGATAACGAATTTACCTTTTTGTTGGTCACTAGTTTTTTTCACTGTGTTTCTTATCAGCGTAAATACACCTTCGTGCGCCAATGCAGCGCATGCAAATACTAATATTAAAATTAAGACAAACATCGCTTCAATAATTACGCGCTTCTTTCGCCTTTTGCGCTCCTTTTGCGCAACTTAAAAATGAAAATAAAACAAATAAGTTTATCATATTCATTCAATTAATATTTGGGGCTTTTCAAAACTACTATTTTATTTACTTAGTTGTCGAGTCGATAAGTCAATTTATTGAAAAATTTTAAGAAACAAAACATAGAAACAATTCTTACATTCAATTGCTAGGTTTGCTGTGCCATTTGTGTTGTCCATAGCTGAAAGCAAAAGTTGCAGCATTCGTTTGTCACTGCCCCTCGTTTTTCTCGATTTTTCTTCGCTCTTTTGTCCCTTTTTGTCGCCGTTTTGTCCCGTTTTGTCGCTATTCTGTCCCCGCTTTTGCTCTATATGTAATTTTACCCACTCTGCCAAAATTTTTCTTATGCTCTTTTTCACAGGCACAATTTCTATTAGTGGAATACGTTGTCGTTTAGCCAAAATTCGTACTGCGAAACGCAAATATTCCTTGAAAAGGACTTCTGAAATTTGTCCTGCAACCAGAAAATGTTTTACAAAACAAATGTTACCATATATATATTTATATAGATATATATGAATATGTAGAGTAACCACCTGTCCACTCACCTGATTTTATCTGTTTAATAAACGATGAAAACTGTTCCATAATTTGACACATTACCGGATCATTCTTTTTTATGGCTTGAAAGCGTTGCAATTTTTCTTCCATTTTATTCACAACTAACTTTTTTGAAAGTGCATGAATGATGGTTCCTTTCACTTTCGTTTCCTTAATTTAAAAAAGGTTTATCAAATCAGTGCCCCCCAAGTGGGACTCGAACCCACGACTTTTCTTTACCTGAACTTTTTGGACATTTTGCTGAGGTTCGAACACCGCTTCAATTAGTTGCTCATTTTCGCTCATTTCGCGCGCAAATTCATCAATCTCTTCTGCGTTAATGCTGCTGTCCTTCTCCATCAGTTCGGCCAATGTTTGTCTCTTTTTGTTCGTTTCCATTTCGAACAAATCGGCCAACGATCCTTTTTTGATCGGTTCATTTGTCGTTTTCGAAACAGAGTCCTGCTGATCGGTCCTTTTAGAAATTGAGGCCCGCCGGTTTTTGTTGTCTCCTCCTACTGCATTGACCATAGCAGAAGAGAAGATGTTCAGCAACAGTAATGGAAGAATGAAACAAAATGCTCGCATTTTGAAAATTCTCTCAATAATAGGAAATTGATGGTGGATTGATTAATTTACTGACTGATGAGTGAGTGATATTTTCCCGATTTAATGCAGGTATTTATGTGATCTTCGCCAAGCCATGCATAAGCATTGATGGCGAGTGATTGCAGCCAGAAAAAAAGGGAATTTACAAATTTGGCAATGTTTTCTTTGTTCAATTTTCTTTTAAATAAAATCGTTGTAATCAATGAAAAAAGTGCCAAAAATGGGAACTATACAAAAATTTAGAAATTATAATTTAAGTAAAATGCGAAATATGTAAATATAAATCTGCGGAACGAGGGGGCTTAAAATGGAGGAAACTTAAAATTATGGCTAATTTGCTTTATCCAATTTTTGCCACCCCTCTAAAATCAGTAAATAAGTAAAAGGTTGTTAAGCATATTAAAAAATTATATTATATTATGTATATAATGGATATATTTTCGCAAAGCCATGCACAAGCATTGATGGAGAGTGATTGTAGCCAGAGAAAAAAAGGAATTTTACATATTTGTCAATGTTTACTTTGTTCACTTTGCTTTACAAAAATAGAATTGTTGAAATAATCGTTAAATCGTTGTAATAACGAGAAAAATGCCAAAATAAGGCGAACTATACAGAAAAATATATTATTGTAAGTGAAAAATTCGAAATATGCAAAATATAAATCTGCGGAACGAGGCGGCTTAAAATGGAGGAAACTTAAAGTTATGGACAATTTGCTTCATCCTTTTTGCCACAACGTTTAGTAGTACCATTTGATATTAATTTAGAAAGCTCTGATGGAACAAGGGTGATAAGATTAATTAAAATTCAAACAAATTAAACGAAAATACTAGTAATCACAAATTACGTCCGTGAAAATCTCAAGAAAAGAGGCAGGTCCATTTGATTATAAAACCGGAAATACCAATAAAAACTTGAAAAGTTAAAATAAACTCACTTTAACATTAAAGCCTTAAGGATTGAGCGTTGATAACCACAGAAAATTGGTAAGTAAATAAAAATTAATTAAATAAATAAAAAGGTTTGCTTGTTATAGTCAATCCGAAAAATAAAGTTTAGGCAATGGCCATTCAAAATATGCAATATGCAGCTCAATAACTCCATGGGGAATAGGGCATCTTCTAATAGTCGACGAGTTAGATCTCAAGTAAAACATTAATTATTATATAATGAAAATTAATTTCAATAAACCATATTAATAAGACTGTTTATAATATTTTTCAACTTTTATATTGTAATAATTTAGGTAAAATCTTAAAAGACGAAAGCTAAAAACTTATGGAATCAATCACATTTCAAGCGCGATAAAGTTAATCCGGCTAAAAAATTGTAAGAAATACCAAAATTGAACAATTATAAATTAAGTGCATGTCTCTCTCTTAACATGCAAATATAATGAAATGTTGAATAAAAAAGGCGGGATGGAAGGCCTTAGCCAGAAGAGATGGACAATAATAGTCAAGTTAAAAATCTAAGCTAGCTTAAATTAATAAGGACACAAACCCCCTCTAATTACACAAATTTAAAATCCAAAAATCCCACCATCATAAATCAACAATTTAAAATGCAAACATTTTAGGTATCTAAGATTAAAAATAATGACGCAAAAGGACAGATTAATTTAAACGTATAAAGTAAAAATAAAGTGAAATAAAAATAAAAACCAAAGTTTAAGGAAATAAACAAAATACAATAATTCAAACCCTAATTGAAATGTAAATAAAAATTTGAACTTACTTTTAATTGTTCTTTCGATAAAATACCAAACATTTTCTGTCTTCGTATTATTATTTTGATATTGACGAAACAAAACAGCTAAAGCGCATTGTGAGATTCCAAACAGGCACAAGCGAAGAAACAATTATAAATATAACAAAAAATTTTAAAAATAATTATTAAAAAAATCATCTAAATATAAATAATAAATAATGTCTGCGTAAAAATATTAACAGAAACAATTCATTAAATAAATAAATAAAATTGTTAATTGCCAATTTTAGAACAATAAAAAAAATAAAAAAAATTCATTATTCGCGGACTAAAATGTCCCTTTTGCACATGAGAGAAAGATCAATGGAAATCGACGAAGAGGCCAAAAAAGGCTTGAATAACCCGGCACACAAAATGATGTCTGATGAAAGTTTAAGAGCGTATGGCGCAATATGAATATATATAAAAATGATATTTAAAAAATCGTTTTTTCTTAAAAACTTAAACAAATTAATCACATAAGGCTGTATTAGCGTTATTAAAATTAAAGCATTCATATAAATATATAAAATAATATTTTCTATAAAATTGCAAAGTTTTATTTATTCATTTGGCAACTCATTGAATTACTACATATTTTAGACCGTGAATACTATGAGGTGTGTGTGTAAGCGGACGCCGCACAAATTGGATAATTAAATTATTTTGAAAAATAAAAAGGCACGACAATAATTTCAGATTGATGGGAGGCCTACGACAAGTTTCGTGAAAATAATTGGTTAGGTATGTACAGTGTGATGAAGTTTAAACCAAATTATAGACATTTTTAACTATTCTTAATCCTTTAGCAAATTTTTTATTTAATAACAAATAATAATTTTATATTTTTATATGATAAAAATATTAACAACTTTAAATCATAAAACTGAACGTGTTTGAAAATTGAAAAATACGCAGCATAATAATATAAATCTGAAAAAAGCATATAATAATCTTTGATCGGTTTTATTCAATATTTATAAAATCGCTCAAAATTTAAATAATTCATTCTTTAATTTCAATAAAAAGAAATGTAGAGAACTTCAAAAAGTTATATAAAAAAATAAACATAAAAAAAGAGATAATAAAACAAATAAATTAAAACATTTGAATGGAAAAATTTGTTGTTGCAAAATTATGAGACATTAAAAACAAAAATAGTTAATGGGACAGCCAAATTCATGAGCAAAATTTTGGCAGTGGTTTCAAGAAAACGCTTTCAAATTAAAAAAAAGAAAATTGGGCAAGAATTTATACGTAATTGTAACATCTATTAAATACTTAATAAATTATGAGAAATGAGAATTTCTAAAGCTAACCACAACGAAACAACAATTCATCGAGTACATAAGAAAGCATTATAATATAACAGAAAATTTATACAAATCTAAATCGTGATTAGTATGCTCTGAGAAAAAAAAAACAAGAATTTAAACTATTCTCATAATTATGCGAGAAGTTCAAAGAATATGAAATAAATTTGAATATAATAAAAAGTTGATTATTTGTGAAAATATTAATGGTAAAAATAATAAAAATAAATTGTTTTATAATTGTTAACTTTATAAAGAAAATGAACAAAATTTTTACAATAATTAACAAAAAAAATAAAGTGATCAAGGGTAGAATAGAAGGATTTAGACAAAAGGGTTGGACTTTGGTCAAGTTAAAACTAAATAAGAAAAATACTAAAAAAGAGAAAAGCACCATTTAAAATATCGAAGCTAAAATTTAATTACCAAAAAAAATGATTTTTACGTTTTTAATATTTGGTACCAAATTTTGAATTTTTAAAAACCCAGAAAAAGAGACTTAAGGCACAACTTAAAAATCGAAATTTGATGCTAAAATAAAAAAATTTAACTACAAAAAATTGACTTTTACGTTTTTAAATATTTTGATCCGACGATACATAACAAAATGTTACTACAAAATAAAATGTGTGCCTTATGTTTAATCTAATTTTAATAATTAAATGAAAAAATCTAAAAAAATATCCCGAACCCAATAAAACAAAAAAAAAGTTATTTAATTTAACAAATAAAGCAAAGATGTTTTCTCTGATGACATCTATAATGAAGTACTACATCACCGCGACAAGTGATGAGTGAATTCTTCTGCAATATTGACGAATTCCAAAAATGTTACGGTGACCTAAGACTTGATCTCATGAAAAAAGGAAATGGCCTCAGAACGAATGATCGAATGTGGTCAATATTGACTTCATGCGATGGAAACAAATTCATTAGGCCAATCCTTCATTGCTAAACTAAAACTCACAATATTTCGAATTGATTGAAAATGAATTACCAAAAATAAAATATTTCTAAAAAAATTATGTTATTTTTAAAGTGCCATGGTGCTAGAAAATATAAAAAGATGAAGTTCCCGGTTTAGTCAAAGTCTATCTGGTTGAAAAACTTTTGTCCTGGTTCCTTAAAATAAGCACCGTTTCTTATGGAGAGTTTTATATTCGAAAATGCAGAGATACTTCTGTTTTAGCACTATAATATAAATTTTTGATTTTGTATATGAATAAATATTAAAAAAAGTTCGCAGTTCGTACATATAGTTCGCATTTTTAGGTTCACATAGTTCGTTAATTCGCAATTCGTTTTTTTTCAGTTCGCAATTCGCATTTTGATTTCACTTTTTGCTTTGACCGAGCACTGGTATCTACCAACATAATTATTTGTTTAGAATTCTTAATCAATAAAGAATAATCAATTATGCTGTATAAATTTATTATTTGCTTATCGATATTTACATCTACATATATCCTGGTTTTTATTTTTTCATCTAATGCCAAAAGTGAATGCAAAAAAGCATTAAAAATGATAATAAGCTGTTAAATATGCCGTAAAGGAATAATTGATTATCTCAAGATAGCCGGTTCAGAAACAAGTTCAAAATAATTGTTATTATTCAAACTTTTGCTTATTTTTTGCAATGTTTTTAAGCTTTCAATTGCTTTCCATTTTTACAGTGCCAGCTAAATGATTTGTTGGTGTTTAACTTGTTGGCTCTTCAAATGCTTCTCATCAATTTGGTGCATTTATTCGCTTTTTCTGTTATCATCAGCAACAAATGGTTGGACATCTGATAATGAAGATGGCAGTGACAATGACATTTTTGCCGATTTGTGGAAGCATTCAGAGGAGATGGCGGAGCCGAGCAGACCAAAAGCGGTGGTGGCACCTCAACAAAGAAGCATTGCTTATGAGGAGCAAAAGAGAAGAAGCATTGGCGACAATGTGCCAAATGAAATGGCGGCGATTCATTCAATCAAAAAACCTAATAAAAATGTTAGAAAAAGATTTGTGAAAACTGTTAAAAAAAGTGACGAATTTTTTGATGGAACAAAACGCGTCAAACCGCCGACGGAAGTCAAAGTGCAGCAGAATAAAGGTGAACAGAAAAAGACAGAAGTGGGTTAAAAATTGGGAATTTCAAATTAACTTTTTGAGGCGTTTATAGGGAAACTGACTGAGGCTTTTCCAAAGTTTATTTACCAGAACGAACGGTTCCGGGGTCTGGATAAAAAAAAATGATTGTAAATGAGGTGTGAAATGATAATTCTTAAAAAAACCAATAATAATTGAGACTAATTAAGCATTTTCGCTTGAAGAATCGGAGCCTAAAATTATCAAAAGCTTTTTAAAAGTCAAAGAAAAAAACAGTTCAAAAAGCAGCAATGTGAAAATAGCAAACAAATTCGGCATAAGCCAAAATGCTCTTATTCGTATGAGACGAAAATATGGCTTAATAAAAGGTAAATGTAAATATGCAAATATTCTTGTTGTTTTTATTAATTTAATAAAATTAATTTTTTTTTTCTTAGAGAGACGAACAAACAAAGAAAAGCTAAAAATTGTTAGAAAATTCTACAGTATTAAAAGAAAACATCCCGTCTTACGATTAGTTGACATTGCAAAACTGTTAAGCACTAATATATTCACCGTCCAAAGCTGGAAGAAGCAATTTGAAAAAGGCAAAATTGTTTTGATAAGTCTTTTTTTTTAAATTTTAATTTGTACAAGTAAAAGTTATCATTAAGAAGGCACTTCTATTCAATCATCATCTTCAGACAATGATACAAGTAATGAATGAAGGAACGAAGCTTCAATTAAACAATGGAGTGATAACGCTGAAAAATATTTGCGTTTTTGAAATTTTTATCCGATCATTGTCCCCGAGACTCATGTACTAATAAATTGTAGCCCAGATCCGATCCACGGCATGCTTACCCAAAATCTACGACTCTCAAAATACATCTTCAAAAACCCTGAAACGGAATGTGATCGAATATTTTTTATTTAGAAATTGAACTTGCTTTTTCAATTTATTTAAGAAAATTCCCGGTTGAGTTCCTGTGCCGATTCGGGTCTAAGCGTTCGATTTCCATCTATTTTTTTCGTATATATTTTTTTTAATAAAATATTTTTTACGGTGTTCTTTGTGCTTTCCACATTTAGCAACAAAAAGGCGAAATTATTGTTTAAAAAGTAAGAATCCATCGAAAATGACTAATAATATTAATAATAAAAAATAATTAATTGATAAAAAGGCTGTAAAGGCGAAAATTCTATTTTTCTCATTTCACAATTTTCCCGTAATTTATGTCTCATCCAGGCAAAACGTTTTATGAAAATTGTTGTTTTGAAAGGGCATTAAATCCATCGCCTCAAACTTTCGGGCAGAAAAATCATTTAATTGTTTTTTTTTGTTTGTTTTTATAATGCACATGCCTAATACTAATGCTTTTCACGTCATTAGATCACCTTTTTGATACATTTTAAATTATAAATTTAACAAAAACAAACATTGACATAAAAGGCATAAATTTGCCCTCATTCTCATATTTTCCACACAATTTATGGAAAAAATACCATAATATGTTGCCATATATTTAGCCGCCGCCTTGCGTCCTTGTAAATTTTCCAAATTAAATTTCAGTAATTAAAAATGGTCAAATTTGAACTGGCATTAATCATTGTTGTCCAAATCATTTATTTTATTGTTATTTTCTCTACGGAAAATGCCGCCAATATAACTTTTGAACATTCCGAGCAAGAAACAGAGCCTAAATATGCCGCCGACAATTGCAACGATTTTCCTGCCAACAAAAGAAAAGCGTGCAAAATGATGACACAGAATTGGTCAGAAGCACGAAAGGTCACAAGCAATGATTGAAAAAAGGGCAAAGGCATTTCAACAAAATAACTCTTTTTCTAAAAAAAACAATTGAAGGCCGAAAATGAAGGACGAATTGCAAAAGAGGACGATTTGCCGCCTCCATCCGTTGGATTTGGTAGAATTTAATTTTATTATTAGATAAATGCATTTACGTTGCTTTTGGTAGGATATGCCATAGCCAAATTAAAAGAGATCGGCAAAAGGTTTGCCACCGAATGTAGACTAATCCAAAATGTATTGCAATCCCCAGTCCAAATCCCATCTGGTTGAAACTGACGATTAAAATTGCAGATGTGCCGACTCTTCATGTTTCGTACAAAATGACACATCAAGAGGAACGGCCGCCTCCCAAAGTGATGGCCGAAAGATATGCTTGTCTAAACATGACATGCCTTTGTCCATTCCTTAGAGGTACAATTCGAAAATTGTGTCATTAAAATTGCACCTAATGGGGGGAAAATTAACCTTTCACTATGTGTAAAAATTTATTCGTAATTAAAATAGGAAATTCATCGGCACAAGATCAGTGCACAATTGATGGCAAAAATTATGGCAAAGCAACCCGAATGGAATATCGAATGCTCAGTGACGACCAGCGAAACAGCTTTGTATACAATTAAAAATTTTTTGTTTTTTTATAGATTATAATTTGGTAACTAAAAAACTAAATAACCTTCGTTTAAGGGAGGGGGCTCTATTAAAGGAGGGGGTAATAATGGTCGCCAAATATAGCAACAACTGTAAATATACTTTCTTGCTTATATTAGCATTCCGCCCTGCTTCAACTAAAGCATGCTAACGGCTCATATGAATATGACCGTCTTGCCGACCTGCACACCGACCCGTCCAAAATGCCATCCGCGCATGGTGGCCCGACCTTCGCGCTTTGGCATCGCGAATTCTTAAAACGGTAATACAAAATAAAGAAAAAAAAAGTAGGATTATGGCTAATAAATTTAACTTTAACTTAGAATAGAAATTGCTATTCGAGCCATTGATCCGTCATTGGCCTTCCCATATTGGGACTCCTCACTTGACGAAGGACTGCCAAATCCGGTTTAGTTGTTTTACAATAACAGTGGCATTGGGCCATTCCTAACTTATTATAATTCCATATATGGCATATTTAAAAACAGGCTGATTCCATCATTTGGAGCAATTTGTTCCTGGGATCAACGAATGCTAGCGATTATGTCGTCGACGGTTTTTTGGCTAACTGGATTACTGTAATTAAAAGTGCTAATATCCATTTATTTTAATTTTTTGCTTAATTTATACAATTTTGAAATCATAATTTAGCCAAATAATCGGCCTGTTCAACGCCATTTGGCACCAGATTCTGATGGCGATGGAAGACTGATGAAGCAGGAGGAGTTAGTTTAAAAAGCATCTATAATCACATTAATCTGATTTTATTTGGTATTTAATTTGATCTAGTCACTTTTTTAATTCAGAATTGATGCCATGATATCCGTCCAACAATTTGATCACATTTTTGCCTTTACAAGAAAAGTAAGAACAAGTACATTAAATATTTTTAATTTCAGAATTTGTCCGTGTAATTTGTTTTTTAATTTTGTTTAAAAAACTAAAAATATGTCTATAAATTGGTGTATTAATTAAAAAATTAAAAGGTACGTAATAATAACGACAACACCGGCAATTGCCCTACACAACTCCGACCCGACAGTGATTTAGTGTTAGAAGTCAATCACAACAATGTGCACCTTTGGGTTGGCGGTGACATGGTCAGGTTTTATTATTCGAAGATTAACTTTATTTTTAAAATATTAAAAATCTCAAATGATGCCCTCTCCCGAAGCGCCGCTTTTAGTCTCCGAGATCGTCTCCCCTCTATCGCTTAATGTTATATATTGTATATTAATTAGCCTTTGGAAATTCAATTTTACAAAAATAGGCTTATTGGGTCCAAAAACTAGGGGGCTCAAAAAACATCGTTCCATCACATAAATCAATCATTTTGCATTATCTGTTTCGAGTTTTTTTTTGAACTAGCAAAATTCAAAATTTATTTATAAATTCAAATTCATATTTTAGTATCAAACGGAGTCTTCCGCGTACGATCCACTGTTCTTTTTGCATCATTCATTCATTGACTATGTTTGTGTTTTTTTTGCTGATTTTTGGTGTTATTACATACATCATATTCAGATTTGGGAACAATGGCGACAAAAATGTCAAAATCGCTCAGAACGCGAGACACAATTCCATTCCGAATCACTAATTAATCCGGTATTATTTTCTATATCGAGGTGGTAAGCCCTTTCTCGAGGGGGCTTCTATTAGAGAGTGGCCTTGAAATAAATAGAAAATGGACTCTTCTATCACGTTGCATAGTTTAGTGCTCAGGATCAAATTACTATCGCCTTAATGAGACAATGTTACCATTCTTGGATCCTGTAATATTGAATAGAGGTATGGAATATACACGTTGATTAAAATTAGAATATAAGAAATACTATATATTCATAATAATACATTGTAGTAAATAACGTTTATATAATACAATACATTTTTTTTTAATTAAGCCGGTCTGAGCAACGAATACACGGACAATTTGTACACATATGCACCAAGGCCAACGTGTCAATTGGCTGGTGAATGTGGATCACCGTAATTTATAATTGCAATTTTGAGAATACATTTATTAAATTTAAGTTATCTCTTCTGCGACACAAGTTGCGCAAAATGCTATTCCAGAATTAAACCTGGCGGAAATTGTTCCACTTTTGTTGGAAATGGTAATTTATTTTTGGGTTAAATTCAATATGGCGAAGTCCGGAACTGGACACTTCCGTACCGCCGTTTGCGACATTTAGGGCATTATAAATTGTTTATTTGTCAATCAAATTATACATATTAATTTCATTTGAAAGCTTTATTAGGGTTTAAAAGCTATTAATAAGCAGGAACTAAGCGGAAAAATGCTTATAAAATAAGTTATAAAATAAAATTCGTAAAAATCTGACTTTTCAGCAAGTCCACATTTTGACTCCTTTATAAAATGATAAATTTACAAACATTAATTGCCAAATTATACCACCATTCTTTAAAATAAGGTGAGGAGCCATGCTATGCATCGACTTGTACTGATGGCATATGTCAATGTGAACATTCTGAACAAAAAGTATATATTTTATTTATTATATTTCGAATGGATTTTATAAAATAAAATATATTCATAGTTTTATATAAAAGATTTTTGTAATCATTTAAATTAAAATCCATTTTCGCAGCCTTTTTTTACGGCTTCACGATTGTTAAAAGGAGCAAGCACCACCAGCAATAATGCCATCACGACGATGCCAATATATGTATGTGCAATTTAATATTATGTATATTTGTTGCTTTCGACTTTGAAATTCGCAATCATTTCTAATCGAGTAACTGATTTTGAACTAATTCTGTTTTTAACTATAACTTTTTTTAGTCAACCACTTTTTATTAATTTAAAAGTCATTCAAAAATTATTATGCAGTCACTCAATAAAGTTAACCGTAAAATTTTGAATTTAGTTCAAAATGGGCTCTCTTCAGATTTTCAAATTATGTCAAACTTTTTTTATTATTTATTTTAAGCAACCCAATGTGCGTTACTGTTATGATAACCACGAATGTTGCGCACAATGGGCCGCCAAAAATGTGTGTCAAACGGCCCCGCGTTACATGAACACTTGGTGTCCAGGCTCGTGCCAATTTGGTGGATGTCAACTTTACACGGCACAACTCTTGCCAACAACAGGTGTTGTTTATGTTAGGGATAGGTCTGAAAATTTATGGCTATAATTTAATCCGCTATTCCGGACCCAAAAAAGATAGAAATCTGGACCTGCCCGGTAGTACATGTTGATGTGATTTGATTCGAGTGCACCTTCTCAACAGATCTGGCAGCCCCCGAGTCCTGCTGGGCGGGGGGGGGGGGGGGGTACCGAACCAAAACTTAGGGGTGTGCTTTTAAAATTTTTCGCCCGAACAACATTTTAGGCTAAATTCGAGAAAGTTTTGGCGAAAATGACTCATAATAATCAGTAACATGGAAAGGATTTGAACCTGAGATAAAAATTTGTTGTCGGTCGCATAGATCACTAGGACAAATTACTAGCGAGAGTGTTTTTGAATAGTTTAATGAAATTAGATAAGAAAATGTTTAAATTTTTCTTTTTTATAAATTCCTTCCCCTTGCTGGAGAAAAAAGTTTTTATCTGGGGGCCTTGGGGGGGGGGGGTGGGTACCAACTCTTTTTTTCCCTTACCGAGGGGGTCTTGGGAGGGGTACGTAGTACGTACCCCGTGTACCCCCCCCTCTGAATACGTCCCTGCCTTATCGCTCTAATGAAGTTGCCTTTTTAAGGAGAGTTGAAAAACAAAGCCCCTCATGGTCGAATATATCTATTTGTTAGGAAATAAATTTTCCAAAAGAAAAAGAATGAAAGGCCATAATAAAAAAATTCCATTTTCAAATTAGGTGACATCCACTCACAGTGCAAACGCTGGGCCCATTTCCATGAACACTGTGACCATGGCGAAGGTTGGCGTGCATTTATGCCGGGCTGGGTGCAGCTGAGCAATGCGACACGCAACGAATGCCAACGGAACATTCATTGGATGGCACAAAATTGTGCGGCATCATGTGCCGACATAATGAAGCTCAGCCCAACAACGACGGATCAGTGCAGGTGGTTTTTTGAAATTGCTCACTTTTCGACTTAATTTCTCATTGATTTCAGTAAAATGCCAAAAGACTACCGAAGAGATCCGCCAATTAATGGCGGCTGATCGCATTATTTAAAACCGCCAACTCTTAGCTTGACGTTCTGATAGTTAAATGTTTTCAAATGGCGCCCCTACGTTTTGTCAACTCAGCCAAAAAAGCACGTTTTGTCAACTTCACGTTTTGTCAACTCAGTCAAAAAGTCACGTTTTGTCAACTGATTTTGTCAACTCAGCCAAAAAAGCACGTTTTGTCAACTTCACGTTTTGTCAACTGCACGTTTTGTCAACTCAGTCAAAAAGTCACGTTTTGTCAACTGATTTTGTCAACTCAGCTAAAATGGTTTAAAAAAGCCATTCTTATGGATTTTCAGGGCGCTGGACATGGAAATACCTCTAGGACAAACTTTGAAGCCCTAAACCCAAAAAAATGACCATCACATAAATTAAATGTTTTCACACCAAAATAATTTATCAACTACAACACAGACCAAATCATGAAACATATTTGTTTGGTGAAATTATGATATAAATTCCCATTTCTCTCCTTCTCTCATCAACTTTTTAACTCTGATCTCCATTCTTACCAGTGCCTAATTGGAAATCCCGGTTTTCAACTTAAAAACCCGGGAGCGGGATTTCAAAAAGGTAACCGGGCGGGATCCCGTGCCGGGATCCCGGCCAAAAATCCCGTCCCGGTTTAAATTCCGGCCCATAAAAAAACCCGGGTTACGGGAGCGGGAAAATCCCGGCCGAGATACCGCTCCCGCCGGTCACTACTATACAACATATGAACTTATTGATTTAGATCAATAAGTTGGGATTAGGATTAGTTAAAATAGATGTTATATTGAGTTAAGCTTCTTAAAATTCATAAAAATGTCTTTTTTGAACAATTTTTGACCGAGTTGACAAACGTGCAGTTGACAAAACGTGAAGTTGACAAAACGAGGGGAGGCGTTTTCAAATATATACTTACCCCTATTTCTGCAGCAATATTTGCTCCATTTTAATATCATTTTCATCATTACTTTATATAGAATAAGACTTGAAACAAAAATTCATGAGATATTTGAAAAAATTTAAATTAATTCAAGTATGAATTTATGGCTGTTTGTTTATTTGACGGTCGTGGTTATTTTGGCTCAGTCCATTCATAGTCCATTTTTGGGCAATGACTTTTTTTGACAGTCAGCCAATTTTAAAAGATTTGTTTTAATTCAAATGCTTTTCATGTTTAAAAGCTACCTATGAGTAAAAAGAAGCTAAATGATTGAACCACTTCTAAAAGAGATATAAAAAATTCAGTTTGAATTTGGGGTTCATCCTATCCCATTCATTAGCTCAATCGTCTGCCGATGACTGCTTCTAATTGTAAGCACTATGACTCGGGGTAATATAATTTTCAAATAAACAATTATAAATGCATACACATAAATATACATACCAGGGATGGCTCCGGATTCCGGACCTTTTGGGGTCCGGAATTCCGGATTCCATCCCTGATACATACACATATATCTATTGATTTTATTTGTTAACGTTTTATATTTTATTTTACGGAAGTGGTGGAAATATTCGACATTTTTATTGCTTAAAACCAATTAAATTCCATTCCAATATTCTTATCCAGTTTTCTTTACATTCTATCAAATTAAAATGCAAAATGTTGCAATGCTTATTCTGCTCGTTTTGGCTCTGTGCACTGCTTGTATCGGAATTCCGCGCAAACAAAGCGATTTCGCTAAAAAAACGGCTGGCAGCAATGCAGCCGAACGCTTAATGCTTGGCGGCAATAACCACCAAAGAAGCAAAAGCCAGCCTAAAAATTCGATGGACAACAAAAAAGGAAAGGCAAAAGTGCCGACGGGGACGAAAGTGATTGAGACTACAGAGCATAATTTCATGCAACTCGTCCAGCAGGAAACAACAGTTGTGCCACAATTTGTGTCCTCAAGGTTTTCGTTTTGCGGGCCTAATGAAAGCGAGCCAAAAATGGACCCAAATTTCATGCCGGGACTGCATTTGACATACAATGAAGCGGCTTTTCTTAAATCCAAATCAGCAAGAGGAAATTCAGCATCATCGTCATCGAATCGAAAAGATAGGTATGTCAAATCCCGCTAATATCAGACAATGGTTCGCTCAATTCAAAGGAAAAGGGGACAACCAATGAAAATGAACAATAACTAAAAATGGAAAAGCGCCAAGGACAAATATATGTCGAGACTCTCGATTGGAGAATGTATCATTTGTATCAAAGAATTTCTCAAGAATTGTGTCTTTAAATGTTTATATGTTTATAAGTTGATTTCATCATATACTGTAGTTCGACTTTCAAACGTCCATTTAATTTCAATAAAAAGAGTGCAATTGTTTAATTTATTCAACTACTTTATAAAGGCAATTGCGAAATATTTGATTGATTATTTGTTTTTATAAAATCGAATTATTATCACATAAATTAGATTAAAGTCGTCCATTTGGCATGTACACAATATATATATTTCTTTAAATGAGGTAATGTTGTGCGTTTAATGGTAGGACGGTACCGGGTCACAAAAACCGAAACTCGGACTTCACAGACTTCACATTGGAAGAACGGCGGAGGGCTGTTTAAGCATATTTGCCTCAATGAAACGACTAAATTTTCTTCAATAATTTGATTTTGAGGCGCAAATGCACTGTAAATTATTGGAGGGGCAGCCGGAAAATTTTTTGAGAAAAGTTGGGTTTTGTGAAGAAAATTGCCATAAAAATTGGCCTTTGAAAAAAACCTGCAATTATCCGGTCCCGCAGTCCTAACATACTTTATATATTTATTAGGATCTAATATTTAGGCAAAACTATAATCTATAGTTTCTGAATGCGGTTTTTAAATCAAGCTTTTCTTTTATTTGATATTTTATATTTACTTATACATCTTTCTTTTACCTTATTCAATTTGTTTATTGTTAAACATATTTTTATTGGAGGTTAACCAAGGCTAAATAGATTTTATAGTTCTTAATGTTTAGTCAAATTTTTTTTCGTCACAGTACAAACAAGCACAGAAGATTATAAAAAAAGTCAAGTTAATTGAAAATTATAATCGATAATTGCTGAATTGATTAATTTAGTTTTTTTATCGCGAAATGCAATATTTAAGTCGGAAACATTTTTGGATTGGAAAAAAATATATTTTAATATTGTTACTGCCTCAATAAAAATTATTTTTTATACAAGCCTTCATTCAATTATACCAAAAATTTCAAAAAAACAAAGTGATTATTTACCCATGAAATATTCAATTATTTATATGCTTATTCTATTCCTTTTGGCACTGTCCGTTGCTTCTAATGGAATGCCATCTTTGAAATGTCAAGGTTTCTTTTACTTGTTTCTATGGGTTAGCTCGGATCTTTCTCTGTGCTTAAAATTCCTCAGTTTTCTATATATATAAATGTTATTTTGAGATTATTTATGTAGTTTCTAATGTTAAATCTATAAGAGGAATTAAGATTTAAATAAAATAATTTTGAAAATGTGCATCCAACTCGTGCCTGTTGAAGGAAAATGTATGTCCATGAAAACCCCCAATGAAAACTAAGCAAACTTTTAAGAAAAATCTATTTTTCCAAACCTAAAAAAATAAAAATTTATTTAAGAAGATTTATAGTTTGAGAGTCCCTTTTATTGGAAAGAATAACATGACTCAATTAAGTTAAACTTCGGTATTTAAGACCCATTAAATTTGCAACAAAAATTGCTGGATTCATTCAATGGAAAAAACAATTCATTTTCTCGTGGCATTGATTTTATGCCTTTTGTAAAATGGACGTGGGAATGTTTTGCGGATTGGTACTGCGCTAATGTAAAATCTGAATTGTCTGTAAATGATGAAAGAATCGATGGACAAATTGTGGAAAAAATAAAAAAAGTTACCAGCCATTTTTGTGGAGAAATCAAAAATGGAAAAAGCATTGGACAAGCAATGGGAAATGTTAAAAATCCAGCGACAGAACTGATGAAATTCCTAAATATGCATGAAACAATTCGAAAATCAGTTGAGGCAAAATTGGCTAATAAACTGGTTAGCGGAAAATTGATAATTCTTTTGCAACATTTCAAAATCAATTCGTTCGCGGAGGTGCTTAATGGTAAGAATTTGATTTGTTGACAGACAAAATTCAAATCAAAAATTCCAATTTATTTTTAGGTGCAAAATTAATAATCTCCGATCAGCCTGAAAAAAGACAACTCCGTTCACACAAGCTGCTGAGACGGCGCAGACGCATGCAAAGTGGCACTTTTAGTGTGGAAAATGGAGTGGCACCAACTGGGACAAGATCGCCTCTATGGCAAGCCAAAAAGTGCACAATTTTTAAATATTTCATATTGTTGGCCCTTTTGGGATATATTGTGACTGGAATTATATTATTTGGTGTTGATTTTGAAATTAGCCCAATTAAGTATTTAGCATTTTCCTTCATTATCATTATCTTTGAACTTTTATTTATGTGTTATTGCATGTCAGAAGAGTTACATTGATGAAAGAAAAGTCCACTATTGTAAATGCCACAGAAAATAAAGCATAATCACAATGATCCATCGTTTTCAAAGTTATTTTGTAGCTTAGCAATAAATCTTCTAACTAATTATCATTATGATATGATTGTTCGTAAAAATTTGCATAAATGTCATTGTAATTTTTGAAAATTTAAATTCGTCGTGACATTGATGATCAGAAATTCCAGTCCGAAACCCGGCTTTTTCTGGTATTATTGGTTCTACTTAAAATTGGTTTAAATTCCCTCGTTCAAAATTTATTTCATACTTTTTTTCTTAGAATTTTAAATTCGCTAAAATTTTATAAATTTCTTCTATCGGTGCTTATTAGAAGCTTTAGGGTTGCTCTAGACTCTAAGAGCAATAATTTAATCCACCAAAAATTTACCGGCGGTGCGTGTCGGCACCGCCGGAATTATTTGTACTAAGAGTTAAAAATTTAAATCCAACATTATGTCCTAGAAAAAAAATTAATTTAATAATTCAAAATTTTTCCTTGCAACCAAAAGAAAAAGAATAGTTTTATGTTGGTTGCTCTCAAACTCCAAAAATAAAATAGCTTCGGATCTTTTCCAATTAAATCTGATTTTTTTTTTATTTCACTAAATTAATTAAAATTTCTCCTCCCAAAAATAATTGCTCGAGAAGTTAGCAGCTTAAACAAATTTGCTACAATTTCTCGATGGTAAATTCACTTAATGATAAAATAAAGTACTTTTAACACGGACAAAAATTGAGCCAAGAAAATGGTTTCGTTAATCAAATTTTTTAATTTGACAAAATCACTGCTTCGAATTTATTTGAGCAACAAAATCGAATTGCATAAAATAATTAGGGAGAGATTTAAGCACATTTTAATTTGGAGGATTGATTTTATTAATTTTGTATCGAAATGGACAAAAGTTTGTCTCTGTTGCTATTGCGGCTAATTTGCATTTTCATTCAAAAGAGCCATTGTTGATTTAATGAGTCTTGAGCTCAACTTTTCTTTCGTCATATTAGGTTTTATGCTTTTTAAATAGGCTTCCTTTTAAGGAACATATTTATAAAATTTAGAAATTAATTATTAAAAGCGATTCTATTTTCTATATCCGATAAATTTTAAGCAAATTAGGATTTGTTAAGAGACTAATTAGTTTTAATGAATTTAAAAAAATTGTAAATGCTGTTAGAATTTGACATTTTTTGGGATAATTTATTTTTACTAAATTTGCATTTCTTTTTAGAAATGGAAAACTCGACAACAAATGTTCAGATTGTTAATGATAAGTTGGCATTTGTCCTTAGCGTTTTATATTCGCTAAATTTGCCCGTTTTTGTCATTCAAATTCCCCTTTCGCTGCTAAACATTGGCATTTTGTCGCGCACTTCACTTTTGCACCGAAATTTGAAATTTGTTCTGTTGGTTCAAAGTTCGCTGTTCACTCTTTTTGCGTTGGCTCGCAGTTCGCAGATAATTATTATTTCCTCAACAAAAGTCGATTATCAAATTGGATACAAAATTATATTGGTAATAAATACATCATAATCTATTCATTTTAAATTATTACAATAATACTTATTATAAAACACTTAAATTGACTCAATAATTACCGGATTTTTCGTTATATGCCCGAACATTAATTTTATTTAGAAATAAATTTTTTAATTAATAATTGTTTTTTTAGTTTCTGACTAATTTTCCATCAATTTGTATCACTTTCATTGGCCACATTTTGTTTATTGAAAGAATAATTGCGACAATATTTTTCAAGAATTATGAACATGCAAAAAGTTTCACATTTTCCTGCATTTGGTTCATTCTTTTGGTATTTTTTTTCTATTTTAATTAAATCATTTAAATTTTTAATTAAATATTTTTTTAGACTTTCTTTTCGACCGTTGTTGCTGCAGAACAGTCGTTTATAGAAAAGCCTCAAATAGAAATTACGAATAGTGTTCTCATTTATTATTACGCTTCATTGGGCATTTGTTTCTTCGAAATTATTGTAATTTTTTAATTATTTAAATTGTATTTTTAATTTAATTAATTTTTTGCCCAAGGGATTCTCCATTATGAGTACATCGAATTTAAAATTGTTTACTTCAAAATCGAAAAGAGCACATAATTTGAGTGAACGTTATCAGGTCAATAATGCCCGAATAAGAAAATATTCTAATTCATTTTATTAATTAATTATTAAAATTTCAGTTGGCCGAAAATATTCGCACCGGGCGTCAACTCGCGCCAACTTTTCTGCTTCATTTTATTATTGTTTGTGCTTATGGAGTCCCCTCACTATTAAGCTATCACAGAATTGTTGCAAATCCAAAATTGTTGGAATTGTTTTGGGTGACTTATTTTTTACTTATGTCCATCAACAACACTTTGATCGAATACACACTGATCAGGTAAAATATTGATCAATTATAAGATATACAATTATTGATTAGTAAACATTGAGCCAATTCATTGAATAAACTGAACTGAACAATTCACATACAAACTGAATGATTAGATGTAAGAAAATTGTTTTCAAAAGTAACTTTTTTGGAATTTCAGTCGGCATCCAATTTTACGAAGGAATGCTTTGCGCATTTTGGCCAAATGTTTTCGTCCATTTTCCATGCCAATTCCATGTGTCCAAAGTGTTGGTGGCGACAATGAAGCACAGAATATTGGACGAATTGATGGACAGAAAATTGAGGAAAATAAAATGAACGAAATGGACGCATATTTTAAAATATTACAAGATCAATGGTGATCATCCAAAAAAGCACAAATTGTTTAAATGTCCTAATTCCCAAATTTGAATATCTAATCTCAATAGCTAATTGACATTAAAAAAAACATCAACACAAAATGATAGCAAATTTGTAGAATTTTAGTGACGATGGACAAAATGGTACCGACCGGTTAAGGAATAGCGCCGAAAATTTCGGAATCGAAAAAAAGAAAATCTTTAGAATCAAATCATGTGATTTTTTTGTCAGAAATAGGAATTAGATAAATTTTATTATACAATAGCAATTCGATAAATGCCATTTATTCGATCGATGTAAAATACTGATGCATTTTACAAAAAGCATTACATAAAACGCTAATACTAAAGCAAATTAATATTTTCGCATTTCATTATTTTAATATTATTTATATTTTTATTTATAAACTATATTTTTATTTTTGACTGTAATTTTCCAATTTAGGCAGTGGTATTGACATAATACCTCATTTATGTTACTATTTGTTTCATTTCTTTTCTTAAGTATTGCGCACGTTTTTGCACGACAATTTAAATGTGAAAATGAAATTATTTTGAGCAAATTTTACGACCAAAAATTGGCACAAAATGATGGTAATGGAAAATTACTTCAGTTTATTTGTGAATTGGAAAAGCAAAATTTGATGCTAGGAGAAGCTTTTGATGAGAATGATGCCGACGACAAAAACTTCGAAAAAACATTTTGGACAAAAGGCAAACAATTTGCAAAATTCAAAATGGTATTATTTAATCAAAAATTTGCAGCTATCAAACGTAGGGATCCACCAATGGCACGATGCTTTGAAGAATTGAGAACAACATTGAATTCAGTTGTTTTTTCGGGTATGAATAATTTTAAAGATACCTTTCGGTTTTATCACTACCCTCCCCCCCCCCCGAAATTTTAAATAAAAGGTCGTCTACAAAATCCAGGACCAAAATATCATTTTGATTTTGAAATTTTTTAAAGATTTGATTCGAATTTGGTCCAGTATTAGAAATAGTGTCATGATCAGCGACCCCGAAAAGCCCTGTAAATTTTTTAAACGACCTCAACTTTTTTTTTTTAATTTTAAGAAGGGTGATAAAATCAGAAATTACAATTTTAAATTCTAAACTATCTTTTACAACATATTTTAAAGATGGAACTGAGCAATCGGACAAACTAAAAAAAGAGGTGCTCAATGCATTGTTTTTGTTAGCCAATCGTATGGATATCCCTCGGCATGAATTAATTATGCCAATAAATCCAATGAAAAATAAAGACCTTCAATTATTGAGAGAATTAGCTAAAATATGGGCCCAAAATTTCAATGACATAAAAAGTGACGAAGATGAAAAAGAGGAGAAAGCAAACAACCAAAATAGTAATCGAAGCAAAGAAAATTGTTGGAATTCGAAGCATAAAAATGGAAGGAAAAAACTTTTGAATTTGATTTTAAATGCTATTGATGATGGAAACATTATGGCATTTAGAAATGCGACAAAAGGTAAACAAACGCGCTCGAGCCCCGGCGGACGCCGTAAAATCCGACAAAATTATAAATACGACTCCCTGATAATCCAACATCCGGAAAACCTGACCTTGTTAATCCTCAAAAAAAACATTATTAAATTATATTAAAGAAGTCTCTAAGAACTAAAATTTTATCAAATTTAAAAAGGGGTAATTTTTCGTTGGGGTTTGTTTCAATTTTGCTCGGATTAACCAATCGCGACCATCAATCGTTAAAGCTTTAGGGTAGGGGCTAATTCGTGGGTTCGATGCCACCAGACAGGGCTTTGAATTGCGCTCATTTGTAATTTCAATTTGTATTTATACCATAAAAGATGATGATGGTTCGTCAAAGCGACGACGACGACGCAAAAAGCGCGACATCATTCTCACCGGCTTAATTATCATATTAGCCGCTATAATCATTATGGCATTGATTACATTCGCATCTTGTTCTCCCTCCTCATCTTCCGATGAAGCTGTTTACCATGATGAAGCTGATAATGGTGAGCCCCGTCGATCAACCGAAATCCGTGTCAAATTTCGTTACGGAGCCAATGAATTTGATGAGATGGGCAATCGCAAATCCAATCACGTTTACATTGTGGTTGGAGAATATGGTAAGCACAAACGAATTTGTTGATGTTTAACAACATTTTATTTTTATGCATTTAGAGTATGATTACACGAATTGTGGAGCTCGAAGTCGAAAAAGGTATAATTGTATAATTTTTATATTATGATTAGGTACTTTTAGGCTAAGTAAACATCCGACGGGAAATTTTTAAATCCTTTTAGGTATCAGATTGTTTTAAAAAGTTTCGTAAATTAAAAAAAGTAAGAGAGTCCAAACATAATTCAATCGAGGCATAAACACATTCAAATTTTTTAAAGAAATAAACCCAAAAACTTTCCCAACAAAACATTTTCATTCAATCATGAACTCGATGTGCAAGATGGCAATATTGGACGGGTTAGACAAATAGCCAAGGGAATGGAACGCGGTAAATGGAGTAAAGAAGCTTTTGACCAATTTCGTCTGTGCCTCGACTTTGCTTACCAATTTGTGTGCTTGTTGAATGATGGGATGTGAGTTAAGACAGGAATTTGCTTTATTTAAATTATAAATCATAATACCAATTAGCATGAAATTTATACGATAATATATTTTATACAATATTACCGCCCAAACCCCGTAAAATCCAATTCAATTATAAATTTTAAAGTTGCCCGCCAAAGGAACAGTGGCCACCGGAGTTCATTGATTTTGACCAGCGATGGGTGCTGAAAGAGGCCAATTCGGGACGTATTTCAGTGTTCGACCCGTTGTACCCGAATTCTGTACAGAACAGTGAGCTGCCGCGCGACCTCGAAGCCACTTTCCCGCCCGAACAAAGTGCGCGTGAAAGTGCCATCAACCATAATGCAAACAGCCACCTGACACCTGCGACTGAGGATTATCCGTGGGAAGTTGCCTATTATATGGAAATGGAATCACCGTAATCCAAAGAAGCCGCTAAATTGGACATTTTAGGCGACAATTTTATCTGTTCCAACCAAATGCTACAATATGATATCATAATCATCAAAAGTCTGTAAAAGATATGAAAAAGCAAAAGATAGGCAATCAAATTTACGAATAAAGTTTATTGTAAAGTCAGAATTTTTTAGCAAATTTTGTTGCCTTTTTTGCATTGCTTATTCATACATACAATAGGTTATACTTTTACTGATTCCGAATGTTACGATATTGTTGCATTTGATCAGTTTGATTTGCGCTATCATAAACAGATTTTGTTGCTTTTTATGTAAAATATGAAAAGTGCAACAAAAGATAAATTTTAAATTTATCGATATCTAAAAAAACACCAAATAAAAACGGTTGATGTTTTAGCTTATTTGAACAAAAAAAAAAAAATCTAAAAAAGCCTTAATGTGATTAATCTTTCTTCCCAAAAAGAATATTAAACTCTGTTTTCTCCCGATCCATTAGTGGTAAGAATGTATTAATTACGTAGAAGTGATATTGGATGTGAGATCGTCGGGTCAGCTAATTTGCCGAAGATCGTCACCAAGATAGGCTGATTCGGCATAGTCATGACGCAAATCTGAGTGCAGATCAGTGATGCAACGGGTTGAGAAAAAGTTCGGGTTCGGGTTTCGGGTCGGGCACTCGAAAAATTTCTGTTCGGGTTTCGGTTTTTTCGAATTAATCCCGAAAACATTTTTTAATGCAATTTATCTGTTTAAAATTTACTCACCATTACTTTTTTGGCATTGAACTTAAACAACAAACTTGTTATGAGGGGGTGGGGGTGTGCCTGGAAATTTTTGAAAATATTTTTGGGCTTGTTAAAAAGATTTGTCACAAAAATGGCCCATAAAAATCGATAATTAATTTCAATTGAAAAAACAAATTTTAAAAGAGGATATTCCACTACAAAAATAATGTTAGAAAGTCGAAAAAATACGAGAGAAATTTAACATTTATTCCTCTCCACATAAAAATTAACGTACAATCAAAAACTCATTTTACAATCCGAGGGATTAGAACACACACCAGATAACCCTGTAAAACACAGAACATAGACCACTCGGCCATCGGGAATTCCATTTACTTGGCGTAATTATGATAAATTTCTATTAACCTCCTTCTCTTCTTAGCATTTCCACTGAAATCACCATTCTTACCAGTGCATATTTTTTCGTCTATGCAACGGGTTGAGAAAATTTTCGGGTTCGGGTTTCGGATCGGGCACTCGAGAAATTTCGGGTTTCGGGTTTAGAAAAACCTCGGGTTTCGGGTTCGGATTTGCATCACTGGTGCAGATTATGCTCAACCAAACCATGTTGAAATACACCCAATTATATTTTTTATAGCATTAAAAATCTTGCCTTACCGGATATAAACAAAATATGCAATTGCCAACATCAATAACATTCAATTTTTTTGTTAGAAAAGCCAGACGATGTTAATTTATACAATTTACATGCACAAAAAACAGTTTTATTATTATTATTATTTAGTTGACATATAAAGATGTACATTTTGTAAAAGCACATTCCATTACAGTGAACCAAAACTTATAAATTGAACACGAAAAGCATATCTCTGATGATTTCGACCCCAATTCCTCACCCAGTGCCATTTCAGTCCCCCATTTGCACCTGAACCTAATCCTAAATCTGGCGTATCATGAGAACTCACATTCAACTCTCAAAAGGATGCGTCCATTTTTGCCATTACACAAAAATGATTTGGAGAAATAAACAATCAAGAATGGATCTCATTTATAACGGCTTTAGACTAAAACCATTTTATATTTCAACAAAATAATTATTTTTTATTAGTATATAAATTATTTTAAATTTAGAGATAATGAAAAATTTCAAATGGTTGCATTGTTTGTTAATTTGCATTTGTATTCTTACAACATTAACAGCGGTTGATTTCGCTGAAGATGATGATGACACATTTAGTGATCTTTGGAAGAATGTTGAGAATAATGTGCCAAAATTGGAAGAATTTAAACCAACAATTAAAAGGGAAAAATGTGAACCCGGCGGGGATGATGGCCAACCAAATCATATTCATCGTCATGGGAAAGGCGTGCCAAATTCGGTAAAAGAGGAACGGATTGAAAACGGCCAGATGCCATTAGAACCTGATTCGGGAAAATTCGAACAAAACCCGGCAAAGCTGGAAAAATATGACGACGAGCAAAAATTTGCTAAAGCAAATAAGAAAAAGTACACTAAAATTGAACAAAATGACAAAGTGGAAGACATTGGACAAATGGAAAAAATTGCAAAAGTGAAAAACACTGGACAAGTGGTCGAAATTGGACAAAGTATGAACAGTAATCAACAAAAGGAAATTAATATAAATGCTAGAGAAGTTCGAGATTTCGGTCACAATTCTCGAATTGAAAAAAAGATGAAATTTTTGAAACTAATGAATACAGTAAAATTTGGAAAAAGGCCTGGAAAGCCCCTACTGGGCCCGGGAAATGAAGGTGGACTGGGTCCCAGAAAAGTCTCGGTAGATCCCGGGAAATCCCGCCGGTATCCCGATCCCATCCAATTCCTAAATAATAGGATGATAAATCTTTTTAAAATTAGACCCGAGGAGGATGAAAATAGTCAAAAGAAAAAAAGAGACGAAAATTGCTGGACAAAATGAGAAAATTGCACTAATTGAAAAATTTGAGAAAATGAAACAAAAATGTTTTAGCATGAAAAGTAATTCAAATAAAAGTGCTAGACAAATTGAAAGTGAAGTTGCAAAACAAATTGGTACGTGTCGGAATAATATTTACAATTGGAAGAAACAATTTGGTTACGGTAATAAATAAATAAACATAAAATTCGAATTCATTTCCACGAAATATCACTTTAAATCGAATTAAGAAAAAAAAAATCTTTCCAAAGAACAAATTGGTGAATTTATTGGCGAATATTTAAAAATCAAAGAAGAACATGGTCCCATAGACGATAAGGAAATAGCTGAACAATTTGGAGTGTCGAAAAGCACACTTTCAGTTTGGAAAATAAAATTCGGACTAAAAAGTAAGTAAGTTACTTTGTTAGGGATGCTCGGTACCAGAAATTTCCTTGCACACTGGACTTGGTTCTGCGAATCGATTCAGGCACTCAATTCCGGCACTCTCGTAAAAGCGATCAAAAAAGCGCTTAAAATTAAATAAATCGCATAAGATATGAAATTTAATGTATATTGTGAAAAATATAGTAAAAAAGTTATGGGCCAAAGTTGGACTGACGCCGAAACGTGGTATCATGAATCCCGTACTCAGTTCCGTTATCAGTACCGAAAAAACCGATATTTTTACTGATTCGGTACACGATTTTGGTACAACCGAGCATCCCTAATGCATAATATCCATCACACTTCACTAAAATTATTGGTATTTATTTTATCCTTTTTAAATGCATTAATATTTTAGAAAATAGGATAACGTACACAAAGGCAAAAAAAGAAGAAATTATTAAGAAATATAATAAAATCAAAAGCAAGCATCCGACAATGACCAAAATAGAAATTGCGAATGTGTTGAATGTTTCCATTTCGAGCATTGGAAAATGGACAAAAGAAATCAATTTGGTAATAATCATTGTTCTTATTTTATTTTACATAATAGCGGACAATTTTCAATTAAGCTACAAGAAAGTTGAACCATGCTAATGATTAATGAAATGCACAAGCGGCGGGGGATGAGATTTGTGACAAAATTCCATTAATTTCTAAAAATGCCTAAAAATAAATTGAATTACTTTAAAGATCATTAATGCACTGCTATCATTTTTCTATTTCGTCATCTTTTTTGCAGATGCAGACATTTGCTGATTTTTAGGGAAAAAAACGCGAAATTCATGTTTGGTGTTTGAAATAACGCAAAATCTAAATATTTATTAACTTTGTGATAAATTCTTATTAATTGCTCATTTCTGATCCGCTGAATCATCGTCATTCATTCCATCGGACAGCCATTCAACGTCAAATACAAAAATAAATACGTAAAAAAACTAGGATAATTATGCATTTACAATTTGCGCCTCCGTCTATCAAATGAACAAAATTATTTACACAGATTTTCACCATTTAAAAGTAAACAATTAAAATTTTAGAGTCAATTGAAAAACCTTTTTATAATATATTATCACTGACCTAACTGAGAACAATGCACATGTTAATCATTCTTGTCCAATTACCATTACCATTTGCCCATTTCTTGTCCTTTTTGCTGCTGTCCGTTAACGCGATAAATAATGGACCGTAATAAATTTTGTCATAAAATAAATAATTGAGAATGGGTCAAATTTGTCGACTTGCAGACTTTATCTGAACAGTCCGACCTCTCAACAAGCCCATCTTGAGACAGACTTTGTCGCATTGGACCAATGCGTCCGTTGGGGAGTGGAACAGTCGCGGCACAATTCGTTCGCACTTAAATTCCAACTGACCGGCAAATGCGAAAATGGGTTGGCTTTTCAGCGGCTGTGATTTGTTCCAAGTTTGCTTAAATATAGATGAATTATTTGTTCAGTTTGCTGATCTGTTATCCCGGATCTTTGGACCCAAGCGGAGCAAATGCGGCATTCGGATTGGGGCCGCTAATTCAATTCCAAGTGCCAAATCATAACCAAGTAATTTTGTAATAAGTATAAAAATAAAACAATTTTTTTTTTAATTCACCATTATTTCTTCAAAATATTCTAACGCTAAAAAATTGAAATTTTGAAGAGCGATTTGCGAGATCTTTGTATGGAGCATCAGCAAAATTGCGATCGATTCGAGAGCGAGAATCATTGTTCTTTGAAGCGTGCTTGGCATGCCATAAAAGTGAGCGCATCGGACTCAAATGGCGGCACATTGCTGGAATTGTCCATAACGCAGAAAACGTAAAATGAAAAATAAAAGTAATTTTGTAACAAAATAATTTTCAAACTTTTTTTTAGGTATAAACTTGGCGCAACCCAACAATTTAGCATAGAATTCGGAAATCCGCTTAATTTAATGACTCAAATTTCGGACCAAAACGGTGATTTCAAATTTGACACTTCGGGCTAAGAAATTTCGCGGGTATTTCTCGTAACAAAAAAGAAATGTCTGAGCGACAGGTGTGGCATGTCAAGAGCATGGAATAGGTCCTTAAAAATCGGGGACGAAGAAGTCGGCGAAATCGGATTATGACTCCAATTTAGACACAAATATATACATAATAAAAAATGAATAAACAAAAAACAACATAAAGATTCTAATTTTAGGCAGGGAAATAGAGTTTTTGGATGATGCCAAAATCCGGCATGCATATTTTAACGGCAAAATGAAAAAAGATGTACTTTTGGGCAAATATGTGGGCCTTTGGATGCTCGGCCTGGACTTTTTGCCGATGCACAAGCGCGAAACAATACAATTGCATGTGTACCGAGACTGTGGTTGCGAAATGCATGCTTGGGTACACTTATTCAATTAAAAATAAATAAATATTACCGTTCATTTTGAGATTAAAATTTGATCAAGAAATTTTATTTAAAAAAAAGTTTTAGAATTTTCTTGAGCAGAGAAACGGTTTGAGTGCAAACTTGGGTTCCAAAGCAGAACAAAATGGCCCCTGCCGAAATGGGCACGCCATACATTTTAGGCCATAACCTTTTTCTTAGCGAGTCATTTCTAAATTCTTGGAATTCTTCAAAAAGGTTTAGAAATTACGAATAGCAGAAGCTAAGCGATTAAACCTTTTTTTTTAAGTTTACATTTTAAAAACCTTCTAAAATCATCATAAAAAAACTGACTTTTTTGCAATTGAAAATAGTCTTTTTTTTAATTTATGCAATCTCTAAACTATCTGTTATTTATAGCTTATAATACATACATTAGAGCTTCTGACATATCAAATTTGAAAATTGGTTGACTATCAAAAAAATTATGGCTCAAATTTTCGGCGGGACCGTTTTTGGGTGCACCGCCAACTCCACCCAATGCCTCTCCAACATTTTGCACTTTCTTAGTCACCATTTATTCAACAATTAAATTTAATTGGAACAATAAATGCCCAAGTTTGTTCATCCATCCGATGAGATGCCACCACTGCGTCAAGAGCATCCGACAGTCAGCGCGGATTGTCCGGCGACAATTAACGCATCATTGGCTGAACATTTTGCGTTGAAAACGCCGGTCAGTCGCGACAAATCCATTCGTCTGCGACAACGATTGAACAAAAATCCGTCAAAGCTGGTGCTGCGTTTTGGCAACACGCAACAGCAACACCATCTCGAGCTGAACATTGACAAGCCGCCGTACGGACTCATCGAAATCGATTCGATGCAGGCAAAATGAAAAAAAAAAGCTTTTTTTAAATCAAAATTTGTCGTGGAGGGAAAATTGGAGGACAAAATTGAGTATCAGTTAATAATAACGATGAAAAATAAAGCTAAATTTTCAAAATTATCAAAAATTGAGTTAAACAATGGCTGATGCTCAAAACCATCCTCCCTAATCTCCTAAACATATCTTGATCCGTTGGGTGTCTATTACAATAGTTTGGTACACAAATGGTTGTGCTAAGATATACTGTGAATTTTAAATCCCATAATATTCCGATAAATTCCAACAATATCCGATTTGGCCCATTCATTTGCACTCAAAAAATGAACACATTTTGTTAAGGGCGGTGTGTCCAAACGAGAATTTATAAGGAACGAAACCAAAAGCTTGGCCAGGCAAAACAAATTCAAATCGATGGGCAACAACGGCACCGATGAAGAGGCTGAAGAACAAAAAAGTGAGGACAAATATTTGGAGGTGGAAGTGGTGGCACGCAAATACTTTTACGAAGTGAAAGTGGGCGACCGAAAGGTGTACAATTATTTCCCGAGGTCCACCAATTGGTGGATGAAAAACTGGAAAATTGAAGACATTACGCAAGTTGAGGTTGGTTGGTTAGGTTTTTAAAATAAGAAAATGAAAACATATGTTCACAGATCACTGGTGATGTGTACCCGAACAGTGTCGAAGTACCAAAAGTGGATGAAAAGGTGCCATGGGTCAGCAGTGTTGCCGCCTCAAACCCTGATAATTTTTCGAACCCGAACCCCGAGTCTAAAAATTCATGGGCCCGACCCGAAAACGAAATTTTTCTCGACCCGAGAAAACATTGGGTGTTCTTCCTATTTCAAATTTTTTAAAATAGAATTTTAATTGTCTTTTCATTAAAAATAACTTACCTAGTAGAGAATGGAATTTAAAAAACTTTTTGAGAAATTAATCTTTAAATTCAAAAAGGCAATAATTCACAGAACTGTAAGTAAAAATTGGAATGAACAAAGAGAGCACTAAGCGCTTTTAACCATTTAATACTTGTATTTTTTATCTCCAATTTTAACTTAATTTTATGATTTTTTATGAAAGCCAATTTGGATTATTTTTCAAGAAACCATTTACCTGACTAACACCGACGGAAACCACTCGCTCACTAATTTATTATTTATTACACTGAAAAGGTGTTTTTTTTTAGAAAATTCTCAATATTTTTATCCGCTTTTGATACAATTTCAATAAATGCTTTATATTTAAGCCCAAACAAAATGCACAGCAGCAGCAAGCCGTCGTTTCGAACACGTACGTGTCACGCTTTGAGCACACGCTTAGGGAGAGAGACACAATTGTGATCAAAGGCCAAATTGGACAGTCCCATCATGCCAAAAATGGGCCATTCCTTTTTTTCGGCCTCCTGCACAACACACCGGGATTCAATGAACATGGTATGGTTTAATGTACATATGTTGATGGTCATCCAACAATGGATATTTCGACAACTTAAGTCGAAAAGTTAAAAGAAATAAAATACATACGAAAAAACAACAAAAATGTGCATAACATTAGCATAATTTGATGGCATTTATGTCTATGCTTAAAGTAATTAAAGAGTTGACTAATCTAATTAATTGGCCTTTTATTGATTTATTGTTGGTTCTTTACCGACCAATTAATTGCTCCGATAACAATTAATTGATCTTGTAAAATATTAACAAACAAACCTATAAATTGACTAATAAAATGATCAAAATTCGTTTATATGTATAATTTGAACGTTAATTTCTGCATTTATTTTCATGTCTTATTTTACATATTTATTCAGTGTCAACGATGCCATGGTATCTGAGCCAAGAATATAGAAAACTGACAATGGGACAATACAATCCGAAAGTATGAATAAATCAGGGATGCAATCTAATTCTTAAAAACGGGAATACCGGACCCAAAATCCTATATGATTATATTTTGTATAATTAAGATTGCATAGATATATGAAATATTTTCCTAATTAATTTTTTACCATTTTAAAAAGGATTTGTACATCAAGCAAAAGAGCTCCAAAATGGATTTGTTCACTGTTGGCGAACCCTTTGAAATGCAAATTAAATTGGGCAAACTTCGAAATGATAAATGTAATAATTATTTAATTCATTTAATTAATTCGAGTATATCTTTTATTTTCTCTTATTGAAGAGCACCCCTTCAATTTAAGACCCCCCCCCCCTCCCTAGAGCGGGATTCAAGAAAAGTATATTTGACAATATCACAGTAAGGTACATATAAAATTTTGTGGTGAAACACAAAATTATTAAAAATAAAAAACATTTGGTTTTTGAATATTTCTTTATTTCAATGTTTGCAGCGCTGAAAATGACAATCATTGTGCATACGCCGTCCCGAATGAGTCAAGACATTTACACGATAGACGAGAAAACCTTCCGGGACATCAATTACATTACGGTGCCATTACAATATCCAATTAATTTCATATTTATTTATATATATATATATATTGTTTTTATTTAATAATAATTATTTTCAGGTCTATGGAAATTTGGAGCTGTATGCGGAGCCATCCGTTAATGAATCTGAAGTAAATTAACTTGTTAAATTTTAAAAATTTTATTTTCGTTTAAAATTTAGAATAAAGATTTGATCAACAAAATGTCTTGGGATGTGTTCCCGTTGCTCAGTGTCGGCGATTCCATTGTAATTGAGGGACAATTGCGCGACAATGCGACGACATTCAGAATTGATTTGCTCCATGACGTGAACAAGAAAAACCCATACGGTAAAATAAATCAAGTCGGGAATGGTGGCATATCGGGAAGAATGCCCAAAAAGGTCAAGTCGGGAATGGTGGCATATCGGGAAGAATGCCCAAAAAGGTCAAGTC
>JAKKIK010000234.1:0-39201 GCA_024500135.1 Heterodera carotae
CGGTTACGGTTACGGTTCCGGTTACGGTTACGGTTCCGGTGACGGTTCCGGTGACGGTGACGGTTCCGGTTACGGTGACGGTTACGGTTCCGGTTCCGGTGACGGTTCCGGTTACGGTTTCGGTTCCGGTGACGGTTCCGGTTCCGGTTACGGTTCCGGTGACGGTTCCGGTGACGGTGACGGTTCCGGTTACGGTGACGGTTACGGTTCCGGTTACGGTGACGGTTCCGGTGACGGTTCCGGTTACGGTGACGGTGACGGTGACGGTTAAAACATACTATCCAACATTCGAAAGGGGTTGCATCCGTAGAAGTTGGAGCGGATGGTTTCCGGATAACTAAGTGGCCTAAAAGTCTTGTGCGCTGGTTCGAATCCAGCATCCGGTACAAGTTCTATGAAAATATTGTGATGGGATTAGTACCAAATAAATAGGGTGTATACCGGATTATAAGTACGTTAATCAGAGGGAAGCCATCACAACCTTATTCCCGGTTAGTATATATTGAGTGCGGCGCCTGATCAGCGAAGAGCGGAAACATTATTGATGACTTCAGAAACCCATAGGATGGACACGAATGCATCGATACAAACCCGCACCGGGAATTTATTACATAACCGCAGAAATAAGCTAAGCCTCCAACGAGGTCTACTGTGACCCTAGTAGCTTAAGGCGGCGAAAAACTACAGCGGTTAAAAAAATTGTGATATATGAACAAAAGACTAGATAGAGTATGTAAGTCTGTTTTTATGATGTTTACTGCAAATGTATTAGCTGGGCATATGGCTTTTACTTATACAGATTTCAAAACAGAATGGCTGATAAGTGGAGTGGTGGTTAACTTAGCGATCGGAATATATGGAGCAGGAAAAGATAATTAAGATGTAAGGTTGTAGGCTCATGTGATGAACCTTCTCATCGGGCGGAGAGTGTGCCACAGTCGTTCCGACGGACGTTAAGCGTCGGAAACGCCGAAATAGTATAATGGTAGTGCTATTCCCTTGTAAGGAATATGTCGGGGTTCGATTCCTCGTTTCGGCTCGCATTGTACGGCTAAAATGGGCTTGTAGTCTAACAAACAAAGTATCCCAGGAAAGCGTCAGTAAGCAAGGGGCTGCGTCCTTTCAACGCAGAAATGGGGTGGGCATAGGGCCACACACGCCTAAGTTCGATTCTTAGCACTCCACGCACTTAGGCGGAAAGGGTGACAGGAGAAAAAAGTCAAGAAATAATCATGTTAAAAATACAATAATGACAGTACAAGAATTAATTAATTTTTTGAGTACCATAAAAGATAGGAATGTTGAAGTGATTGTTAATTTGGATGACTCTGACCCCGAAGGATGGGCAGCAATAGATACGGTTTCGCAAATAGTAAGTAGCGATGGCTCAACAGAAGTAAGGATTGACCCTGTTCAATAATAAGGGAAAATACTTTGCCGTATCAAATATATCCGTATATTTACTACGCGAAAGACTTAAAACTTATTTCCAGCAATGGAGAGAAAAACAAGCCCCCTGGTCTTTCGCACGATACGGGGGCTTTTCTTTTTTAAGCGGTATATAACTCAATTGGTAGAGTTGATGGTGTGTGTGCACCTATAAGGGTTATGGGTTCGAGTCCCATTATACCGCCTCATAGTCACCTTTATGACAGCAATATGAAAGGATTGCACGCGTGGTTTTAACCTACAGGGGTAGGTGCTGGCGATAATAAAGGAGGGCCGGGAATGACACTTTCCGGGGCATTTATGCCGGTAGTGAGATTGATTAGCTGACCGATGACCGACTGACCGACTGACGAGCCTTTTGCCTTTATCTTTCTCATGTTTTTCATGGGGGAGCTAGAGGGGGTTATGCTCTAAAGCTTCCCTCTTCTCTCCCTCCCTCCTTCTAAGTTTATATTTTATCAACATATGAGTAATAAACGTATTGAAGTAACAATGTATACCGATGGTGGGTGTAGTAGGAATCCAGGAGGTAAAGGGGGGATAGGGGTTGTTTTATTGCATAAAAAAGGTCGAAAAGAGCTCTCACAGGGCTATATCGCCACTACCAACAATAGAATGGAATTACGGGCTGTAATTGAGGGATTGAGGGCATTAAAAGCAGATAAGGTGTTTGTAACCGTTTTTAGCGATAGTCAGTATGTGGTTAATTCCATTGAAAAGGGTTGTAAAAGAAAGGCGAACATTGATCTTTGGCTGGAACTATCGCCACTATTGGATAAACACACCTGCCGATTTATATGGGTTAGGGGGCATGCAGAAACCGTAGAAAATAACAGATGTGATGCCTTGGCAACTATGGCCATGCATGGACATAATTTGATACCTGATAAGGGATATAAGATATTATAACTATTTGTTTTATTTGCATGTTTAATAACCGTCCCTGGTAATCCTGCCGGGGAATTAAAAATGAAACTTATGACACCCGACACATTAGATAAACTTCAGAAGGCTACGGCAATTGTGCGAAATGTTATGAATACGGCCTCTTATATTGGGAACTCCTTATCCAAGATGCCAAAATATGGTGCCAGGGGATATAGGAGAAGAACAAAACGGTATAAGCAGAATGTGAACTCATCTTTATTAGGAGCGGCATTGAATGCTTACTTTGGGGCAGTCAGGAACGCATCCATTGTTTCAGCGCCAATACCTAAATACCCACGGGGCGGCAATTGTGAGAATGAAAATGCTGTTTACTTCAGTAAGGAGGATTTGATAAAAGGTGAAAAAATCGTACCTTCGCTATGACAACTTATTTATTAATTGGGTTTGGAATTTTGTCTTGTTTGATGACTAACTTCGCATTTTAGGCCCCGTATCAATGGTACGGGGCTTTTTCGTACCTTTATATTTATTATTTTAATGTATTGAACATTAAAAAACATTATTATATGAAAGGTGTAAAGGGTTTTCAGAACGGTAATCCTGGCCGTCCTCCGGGGGCTTTGGGCAAGTTTAGCAGATCCGTAAGGGAGGCTGTCTTAGTTGCATTTAACCAACTTCAGGACGATCCTAATCATAATCTTCTGGCTTGGGCCAAAAAAGAGCCAACTGAGTTTTACAAGATAGCAGCAAAATTGATACCTACTGAGATCCAAGGAAATGTAAAAAAGTTTGTAGTTAAATTGACTGATGACGATGATAACGAACCTGAATTCGAGGATGTACCTGTAATACCGGTTGATGAGTGAGATAGCAATAGAGGTGCCAATAGGCGCTTTTCTACCATGTTATAGGCCCCTGCTAGGCGGGATTGCTAATACTGCGGATATAAACTTTCTGTGGGGGAGTCGGGATTCCGGAAAGTCTCATTTCATCGCTCAACGTCTAGTCCTGAAGTGTCTCCATGCAGAGTACTTCAGGTGTATCCTGGTAAAAGAAACCTATGAGAGCATAAAGGATGCGCAGTGGCAAACAATAAAGGATGTTATTTTGGATTGGGGATTAGATGAGTTGTTTGACTTTAAGGTTTCTCCCTTAGAAATTCATTGTGCAAATGGCAATAAATTCATAGCCAGGGGTTGTGATAACCCCGGCAAGCTTAAGTCTATAAAAGATCCAACCGATACGTGGTATGAAGAGGGAAACCAGATTTCACATGAAGACTTTATTGTAATATCAACAACGCTTAGGTCCAACAAATCAAAAACCCAACAATGGTTTAGTTTTAACCCGGAAAGTAAGGGAAATTATGAAGATTTTTGGCTGTATAAGCTCTATTTCGAAGAGCACTATAAGAAAGGAATATTAACATTCACCTCTACAACTACATGGAAAGACCCTGAAACAGACCAGTTAATCCCGATTACGTATACATCAACCCACACAACATATAAGGATAACAAATATTGCAGCCCACAAAGGAGGGCTTTATTGGAGGGATTAGAGATTACAAACAAATACTATCACTCAGTATACGCAAAGGGATTATGGGGCAATAAAATAAATAACGCCCCCTTCGTATTTGCATTTTCACGCGAGAAGCACTTAGAACCCACGGATAGGAACTGGAAACTACCCCTGATTGCCTCATTTGACTTCAATAAAAACCCCATTACCTGTCATATAGGACAAGTGCCGAATCCAAAAACTTATCGGGGATTGGAGCAGATAAAACTGCCCAACAGTAACATATACGCCCTTTGTGATTATCTTAATGTGCACTATCCAAATGCTGTGTGGATAATAACCGGGGATGCAACGGGCAATGCCTCCAATGCGCTTGTTCAGGACAATCTTAATTACTACGCCGTAATAAGGCAAAAATTAAGGCTATCTCCTAACCAATTTAAGGTTCCGAAAGTAAACCCCAAGATAGAAGAAAATCAGGTCCTGGTGAATGCAGTTCTGCAGCTAATTGATTGTAAGTTTGATCCATTAAAGTGCAAAGGGCTAATATTTGACTTTGAAAATGTGCAGGTAGATCCAACGGGAAAGATTAAAAAAGATAATCGTAAAGATCCTGCACAGCAAGCGGATTGCCTGGATACTTTCAGATATTTATGCAATATAGAATTTAAATATATACTGAATGAAATGCCCATAAAATAGCCGGAGTATAAACCCCGGCCTGTAGATACATTTCAACCCTGAACCCCGTATGAGGGTTATTTTTTGACGTATTTCACCAAAATCATGTAGTGACCAAACTCATCGCCTGATCCGTTCTTTATTACTTCAAAGCCAGGTGGAAACTCGTTCCACTTCCACAGGCTCTTATGCTCTTCGTATGGGTTGCCATGCACTGCGCCCTGTTCACACCAGACACCGGGGGTGCCGATCATTAGAACGCCGCCTTTTGTTAATAAACCCATCAAATCATATATGAGTTTTGTACCTTCGTTTTTGTCGAAATGTTCGATTACGTCAGAAAGGATAATGAAATCAAATAGCGGGACAACAACGGAGGGAGGGTAAACGGCCCACCTTTCTACAAAATCTTTTATGTCTTCAAAATAAATGTTGTCGTACAGACGCCAAACTGGGTTGTTATACTCTTCAAAGGCCTCTACCCCGATCAGTTTAGTCTTCCATGGCTGCACCCCGTCATCTAGGTATTGACGCACAAGGGCCCCTGTTAATCCAAACCCAATACCCAAGTCCAACACAGATTTAGGACGGTGACGTTGTAGTTCGTTGCAATAATGATATGTGAGGCTAAATGATCCTATTGGCATGTGATATAATGTTTTATAAGTTCAATAAATTCAGATATGTGCATATATGTGGAAAAGGATTCACCAGATCGTAAATAGAAAGTCGTGGCCTCTCCATTTAATGGATCACCCAATCTTTCATCATGCGCAACTCTGAATCCTATAATTTCATTAGGGTCTGCATAAAATGGCGCATCATCTATCGTATCCGGGTTTTCAATACCTACATTCGCCTGTTTGGAGTCGAAAAGAATTATCGGTATTTTAATGAATTGTCTCATAACATTAAAGTGTTACAACAAATGAAGAATTTTTATTACAACAATATTCATATTTTATTATTCGTACTTTCTGAGTATCTGAAATTCGTGGTGATTACGACCAATGTTTTTAAAGGAGAACTCGCCGGGGTTGGTTTTAATGTCAATGTATTCACAACCAGCAGCATCAGCAGCAGCCTTGAATTGGCCTATATCCCACACTCCACAGTCCGTCCAGCCAGTCGGCTCTTTTGCATAATCGTAGATCGGAATCTGCAATAACAGGTATCCTCCAGGCTTCACCATATCGGCGACCTCTTTGAGCATCCGGCATCCTTCTGCGTAGGGGTGATGGATGAATACGGAGATAGAGAAAGCTGCATCAGCAAAAGGGATTATTGGATCCTCTACAACAGGGCTAAGGTTTACCGGATAAAAATCATGTCCGGTTAATAGTTTGTGCATACAAACTGTGCTGCTGTCCCAAGCATAAACCGATTTAAAATAACTGCACAAAGGGAAGGAAACGCGCCCCAAACCACAACCGTAATCAAGAATTGATATGGTTAATGGATTAAGGCCTAACCAGACTATAAAATGAGCAATCCTCGCCGCATCGTACTTTCCACTTTCTTCAAAGGCGCTTTGTCCTTTAGCACCCGCAGGATGAATAGCGGCAATATTATTTTCCTCCGCAACCTTGTTCCACGCCGCGATGGTTTTGTCGTAGTTGTTCATATCATTGATTTTATAAGTCCATCCAGTGCCTTCAGTTGAACCAAGGAAGTTTGCCATAGCTCCGCTGCACGACCTTTCAGGGCATCTGGGGATGGTTTATTTCCCACCCGAATGTTATACAGCCAGGATTGGATCTGTTTGCGTGGTGCGAACATGCCCAGTTCCCCCAGGCTTTCGCGTAGGCCCGGTGTGTCATTCGCTATAACCGGTATTCCACAGGCCATCGCCTCTACGGCTATCCTGCCATAGCTTTCATAAACGGACGGAACTAATAATAGTGACGTTTGTGCAAAAACTGTGGATATGTCTGTCTGGCATTCGATTTGCCTAACATTACGGCCTCTTACGGGCAGTTGTTGCCCATGATGACCCTTAACTGCGAGGAATTTAAGATCGGGGCAGAAACGGGCTATTTCCTGGAAAATAAGGGCGCCTTTATCGCGGTTGCAGTTAGCAAGTGTGATGTTGCCATCACCTAAATTTGGCAATTCAATATGAGCAAAACGATCAGGATTTACAGGTGGGCACACCACTATCCCCGGATGCGGGTACTTCCGATCCTTGGCTATCCATTCGCTGTTATATACACAAGCAATGTTATCGTATAACCTACGCAAGTGGGGGATTTCCCAATTGTGATGGATGATGTTAATGCATGGCTTTTTACGCGCCTGACACAATTCTGTTACCTCTTGGCTTCGGTCAAGGTGAGTGATTACAATGGCCGAATTTTCTATTTCCATTGCCCATACATCCCGGCTTTTATCCACGCATATAGTTACTTCATGGCGTTGCTGTAACAAGTAGTCGTTAATCTCCTTTGCCATCCACTCCGCACCGGCATTTTGATCAGGAGGGTATGCATGTATTAACCACAGTATTTTAGCCATTGTCTTGCTCTTTAGGGGTGAAGTCTGCGCAGAAGAAAGTGGGGTAGGTGGTAAAACCGTATTCGGTTAGATGCTCAAATGCTTTACATTCTCCTAAATCAGCGCGACCGTTGTAATAAGCAATAGCGGTCCAATTAACGCAGTTTTTACAAAATATACCTTGTTCTTGGTGAGATCGCCGCCAATCCTCCACAGATTTAAATCGGTCGGCAATAAAGAGAAATTTTTGCTGCATATTATACGGGTTGAATAACCAAATATATTATTTAATTTTGGTAAAAGTCATCCCATGAGCTATATTTTTGATTGTAGTAGTACTTTCATGACCTTGCTGCCACAGTGTTTTGCAGTGGCGCATATAGCAACTGGAATTGAGGCTGATGGGGAGTACGAATACCGGCTTATTACCCCACACAATAAGATTTATGTAAAGACCGTAACTGTAACAGACGGGGCTTTTGACCTGCTTGCTGCTGATTTCCCGGACGGCCTTTTTAACCCTTGGATTGGCCCTTTGTACTTGCAGCTTTTTCAGGGCAACTCATGCGAACCGGTGCAATTCACCATCTGCGGGGAGCTCTACAGTACAATCGGTATTCACGTAAAAGAAATGGTTAATGCAGCAGAACCTTTTGAGCTAATTTGCGAATGCGGAACATGATAGAATTAATTATAATAACAGCATTATTCTTGTATGGCACGAAAGTGTTATGTCAACCGGGTATGATCTTTGAGAAGCCAGTTAAGTGGCTGGATACAGTATTTGATCTATGGAAATCAAAAGAAGTGAGGAAATATCCGAATTCTTGTAACAATTTTGATACTCACACAATACGCTGCAAAGAACCCCCTGCTTGGTGGAAATGGCTAAAAAAGCCGCTATACGCATGCCCTTCTTGTATGTCGAGTATTTGGGGCAGCGCTATTTACTACCTTTCTGTGCGTTCCACGTGGAGCTATCCACAAGACATTATCAATCTATTAATATTCGACATATCAGTCGCCGGCCTCGTCTGGATATTAATGTGGCAATTTCCGTTCGATGATTGAGATATTACAAAAATATGGCTTCGTGAAGATAGGCGAAAGGTGCAATAGCTGCCCAGGGCCAAAGGGAACAAAATGGAAGTTGGGGCGGTTTATTGTCAACGAATATCCTGCAATTGGAACGTTTACCTTCCGCAGAAGTAATTACCTGGTACACCGTGGTGCCGCAAATGAACTCGATGAATATCTTAAAAAGAATATCACGCCAACTACGGCCTAAGCCAAAGGACTTATTCCCTGGTTGTGACTATGTGATTACGAAGGCTTTTATTTATGACGGCGTACAATACTACAAGTTCGATGACGCCCATAATATCCCATGCGAGCGAGCTCTAAAACAGTCCACGTTCTACATGGAAATGAATAGCCGGGTCGATAAAGCCTACCTCGATATGCACACGCAGGAAATGGATAAGGAGTTTGCTAAAGCCAACAGCGGCCAAAAGCCGGATTTGTACCGCATGAAAATGATGAACGATTACCTGAAGGCGAGAATGGGGCTTATCGATATAGACCTCATGTATAAACTGGCCAGCATCGTTTACTTTGATGAAAGCGAAGACCCAAAATCATATGACGCGAAGTATAACATGGCCAAAATTGAAAGGTGGAAGAAGTCCTCTAATGTGAATGATTTTTTTTCATCCGCGCCGCTGTTGAGATTAATGCCGTTTTTGAAGGAATTAGACATAAATTTGGATACATATTCGAAGGCAACGGAGGCGCTCAAGGACCAGATGTTAACAAACATTATGCACAATTGATCGATGCCATGGAGGGCAAACAGGTGGACCTATTCATGATCGTAGCGGATCATGAGGCCACGAAACTACATGCCGTGAAAAGGCTCACAATTTTTGAGTTTTTCACGGTCCTGGACAAGAAAATAAAATTACCAGATGCCGGTAATAATCACGGAGTTCAAGTTTCAGCAAGTCGGAGCGGAGGAGGTGACCGCAGAATTGGCCAACCAGGCGCAATTAGAAAGCAAAGTCGTAAGTGAGGTTAACAAAGTGAATGCTGCTTTTGAAAAACAAACCAAGATAGTTGGGGAGGACGCTAAAGCAACTGATACGCTTGTTAATAGTTTAAAAAAGATACCCCAATCGCTGGTCGGGCAGTCTGTTCGTCAAATGCAGGAACTGGCAAAGGCAATAAAAGGCGGTACATTACAAATTGACGCATTCCAGACTGCAACCTCGGCAGCCAAGAAGCAGCTACAGCAGTTAGCCCCCGAAACCGCCGCATTCAAGAAACTCGAATCGGAAATAAAAGCCTCTATCCTAGTTAATGAGAAGCTAAACAAAACATTCACGTCCACAAAGGGAGAACTGCGGGCGATGAAGGAGGCGTTACTGCAATTGGAGGATGCAGGATTTGAGAATACAAAGTTGTTTGAGGATTTATCATTGGAAGCAGCCAACCTAGAAGACCGGGTGGGAGACGCCCAGGCACGCATCAAAACATTGGCTAGCGACACCTTTAAGTTTGATGCAGCTATCGGGGCGGTTCAAGGCGTTGCGGCCGCATTTTCTATAGCTCAGGGTGTAGCCGGGTTATTCGGTAGCGAAAGCGAGAAGGTGCAGCAAGCGCTTCTCAAGGTAAATGCCGCCATGGCTATCCTCACAGGGTTACAGCAAATACAAAACACCCTGCAAAAGCAAACAGCTATATCTATTGCAGTAGAGAATGCCTTACGGCGCCTCAGTGCATTAAACATATCCCTGCAATCTGCTGCTGAATCACGGTACACCGTGGTGAGGTTTTTGGCGATCAAGGCACAGGCGGCTTTAAACGCTGTCATGGCAGCCAACCCGGCGGGCGTTCTTTTAATAGCCATCGGCGCTCTTGCGGGGGCACTCTTATACTTAACTTCAAATACAGACGATAGCGCGAAGGCGCAGGAGGAACTAAACAGGAAAGCTGAACTTGTTAATGATTCGTTGCGTAGACAGGTTGATATTGTGAATGAGCTTGCTGAAGCTGATGCAAGACAAATCCAAAAACTGCGAGCAAGCGGCGCTTCTGCCCAAGCTATAAGGGCAGCGGGGATAGCGGTTTTAGACACCCAGATAAGGCGCCAAACGGCTCTTATTGAAACGCTAAGAGAAAGAGCCGGAGTAGAAGAAGAGTTTGATGCCGCTGTTCAAAAAAGACAAGAGTTAATTTCTGATAGGGAAATTGCTTTATTACAAGATCAGACCGATCGGGCGAAGGAGTATAAAGAATTACTTAATAAATCAAAGGCCGAAACGCTCAAATTCCTTGATGACATCATCGCCGGGTATGAAATTGCAGTGGCTGAATCAGTAAATGGTTTTGATAGGCTCACCGCCCAAATAGAGCTAATTCAGGCCCGGTTAAGGAAAACCTTGGCGACCACAGACCTCACCCAAAACCAGCGTGTGAAGGCCGAAATAGATGCAGGAGAAGAAATTAAGAAAGCGAGGCAGGAACTTACGGGGGAAATTCAAAAGCTAGACACGCAGAACGTTGCCTCCTATGCTGATGGTCTGAAGCAAGAGGTGCTGGCAAATGCTCAAAAGAATAAGGAGATATTAACACAAGAGCAGAATGCAGCCAATGCACGCAAAAAAATAGCTGAAGACGAGGCGGCTAAAAGAAAATCAATTCAAGAACAGAGTTTTGATGCTGCTGTTTTCCTTTCAAACTCCCTGGCTCAATCAACCCTTGAAATCTCCCGCAACCAAAACCAAGCTGAACTTGACGCGCTGGAAACAAAGAAGCAAAAAGAGCTGGAAATACAGCAAAAGAGGCTCGATCAAGGCGTTATATCCCAGGATCAATATGAAAAAGAGGTCACCCGGATAGAGCAACGGCAAGCGCAGGAGGTCACTAAAATAAGGCGTAGGCAGGCAGAGCAGGAAAAGGACAATGCCATCTTTACTGCCACTATTAATGCCTTTGCCGCTATCGTGAAAGTGTTCTCTACTATCGGTCCTCCCCTATCATTTATCCTTGCGGGTGCGACAGCGGCCGCCACACTTGCTCAAATAGCGGCTATCAGGTCAAAACCGTTACCGGCATTTGAAAAAGGAACTAAAAATGCCCCGGGTGGCCCTTCATTAGTGGCTGAAAGAGGCGCGGAATTATATCAACAGGCTGACGGTTCATGGCATATAGCGGCTAAACCTTCTATAGTTGACCTGGATGCAGGAGCAAAGGTTTTCACTGCGGCCCAAACGTCCAGGATGATCGGCGCTTCAAATGTCTATCCATCGCCACCAGGATACGTGGCCACAACAAAACCCCGCAACGAATTTGACTATAAGAAGATGGGAAAAGCTATTGCCGGCGAACTTGGCAAGTTGCCGATCACAGAAGTTAATATGGATGAAAGGGGATTTACTCGTCACCAGGATCTTTTAAAAAATCGAGCCATCAGGCAGGCAAAACGATATAGCAGTGGAGTTTAAATTTACCCTCATATTGAAAACAGGAGAGCTTATTATCGCTGATCCTCCACCCACTGGATGGGAGACCGTGGATATTAACCTCAAACGTGATCCTGTATGGCATGGTGTGTTTTTCGATTATGGACTAAATCCACTATCGTTTGTAGGCAATCCAGCGGCGGTTATCACTGAAGAGTATGATAATAACGGGGTTTCTGGCCAAATGGCCATGAGGGTTGACGTGCGTTGCAGCGATGGCCAATTCACGCTGTTCTACCAAGGCAATATCGATTTTGTCTCTTATCAAAAGTCCTGTGGCCTGGAATGTGCAGTTACAGTGGAGGTAGCAGATAGCCAGGATATTATGCTGTTTCGGAATAACTATGCCCAAAAGGTAAACATTAATAGCAACGTGGCTTTCGATAAGACCACTATATTAACAGATTATGTAGCCCTTAATACCGACATAACTATTCCTGGTCGCGGACTGCCTTTGTTAACTAAAGGAAACAGCCTTACAGGACCAGCCATAATATACCCAATCACAGTTACATGGCCTTCCATAAATAATAATAATATGGCAATAAGGCCATCATATTCTGAAAACCAGAATTCAGAAATATCGCTCTCTGATCTGGATGGAGGCCTTTGCTATTTTATCAATCAGACAATTTCGCCTCACCCAAATAGGTTAGAGCCAGTTATTGCTCCCGCAATTTCTGAAACATGCCTTAGTGGGGCATATAATTATACTTTTAGATTTAAAGGACATATTAAATCTATAGTCAATGATATTCATTCGTGCATAATTCAGCTTGTTTTATTAAGCACTTCGAGTTATCCCGGCCCTAACAGTCCGGCTCTGGCTAAGGTAACACTAGTAAACGGAAATTTTAGCTCTGGGGGAGGGCCAGACATAGATTTTGATCACACATTTTCGGGAAGTTTACCGCTAGAAGAAGGAGAAGAACTAAGAGGGTTTATATTTGTTTCTGTTAATACTAATTTAACAAATCCTACCCAAAACGTTTGGGTAGATTGGGATAGTGAGACGATGGTTAGGATAACTACCATTTCTCAATGTGACCCCACTCCCGCGAAAGTAACATTGATCAACGAGGCCGTGAGCAGGTGCGTGGAGGCGATTACAAATGACGGCATACGGTTTTATTCTACATTTTACGGCCGCACAAATAGCCAGCCGTATGCTATCGATGAAGATACCTGCGCGGGGATGCAGGCTATTACAAACGGCCTGAACGTGCGCAGGAGGTTATTGGTAGATGGCGTTCAGCCAGGGTTCTTTGTAACCATGCAGCAATTATTTGAACATCAAAGAAGGTTGTACAACATTGGCCTCACCATCGAAAAAGACCCTCAACGTGCGGGTTTTAATCGGTTGAGATTTGAGGATTGGCGATATTTCTACCAAACGGATTACGGCGGCCTCTTCTTCCGGCCTGACCAGATAGAAAAAAAGGTTGATACAGCCAGGTGCTTTAACAGGATATCCCTTGGTTTTACAAAGTGGGAGGCTGAACAATTCAGCGGCCTTGACGAGTTCATGACCACACGCGAATACCGTACAGGGATTGATTCATTAGATAACGTGCTGGATATTAAAACAGACCTTATATGTAGCCCGTATACCACTGAGATAACAAGGAGAAAGGATAGCACAACCCAGGACTGGAAATATGACAACGATGTGTTCTCTTTCGCACTTTTGATGGGCGCGCCTACGTATACGGTGGAGGGGTTTCAGAATGTTACCACAGGCGTGGAAAATGTTTCTGATTCAGGATCTGCGTATAACGCCCGCTTCCGGCCCGCCGTTATCGCTATGCGGTGGTTTAACTACGTCATGCAAGGCATCAAAAAAATCACTTCTGCTAGCGCCTTGATATTCACAGAAGGTACGGGTAATTACATTGCAAAATTAATGACCAACAACTGTAATATTGAGGGGGTGCCTATCCGGGAAAATGAGGATATTGATATTACCGATTACAATAATGTGCAGGACGCGGCCCCGATTACGCAACCGGAACTAGATTCCTTCACCACGCCTATGACCTTTAACATCTTCATGCGGTTACTAACTGAGCCAGACCTGCGGTTTAAAACTATCAAATATGCGTGTAATGGTACTGTGTATGACGGCTGGATCAACAACCTGCAATATAGCTTAGGAGATGATGGAGGGATGGCACAGTTAGAGATTATTCCTGTGAATGCCGCACAGATAGTAACCCCAGAGCCGCCGTGTGGTGCTATGGTTGAGAATGTGCAGGTGACAGTACTGGATAATTTAACAGGGCATATTTCGGTTTCGTTTGATGAGTTAGCACCTGGTGCTGATAACTGGAATTGGGCGGTCTATGACGACACTAATACGCTTGTGGCGTCGGGTAATGTAAATGGTAATCCCTTCGAGCTAAGCGGATTTGGCGAGGGTTATCATGTGATAACTATTATCCCCCGTTGCGGCAATAACATCGGTTCAAATACCGGAACCGGTACTTTCACCATAACCGGCGCGCAGCTACTGATTGAATTGAGTATAACCGACCAGTTTGGCGAATCATTTACGCTTAGGGCGGTGCGTGTAGGCGGTGGACCATTTACTAATGATTTTTCATTCAGGTTTGGACAATGTTTTACAGATGTGAATGGGACGGAGTGCTACGGATATCCAACTGCACCGCTAAATCCGGCAAATTATCGCACTTTATCGGCACTGACAGGCCAAACATCCAAGATTCAAAAGTTTGGCCCTAGAAATGACCCGAGCGTAGTGGACAGCTTAACGCTTCACAATCTTATCGGAATAACGGCAGGCCAAATTTCAAAAGCTGCCGGACAAACATGGGATTTAAATTTTGACTAATGCCTATTATAAGCTCTGATAAAAGTTTTGTCACGTTCAATGATCTGCCTCAAAGTTGTAAGGGTGGAACACGGCAGTCTGTGCTTCCGGCATTCGAAACTTTTGAGGTGGCTTTTCAATTCAAAGTAGTAGATGAATTGCTGCCTGTCGATACAGTGTTTAAGGCTGCAGTATGTACGCCCGAATGTGAAACGCTGCACAATCCAGAAGAGACGGTGATACCGATGTGTAGCAGGTGGGCATTTTATCTACCTGCTGATGAGGTCCTGCTAACAAAAGACGATTTCCCCTTGCTGGTAGGTAATTATAGCCCACAGCCAGGACAGCCGCAAATTCCAGAGGGGCTGTATTCGTACGATGAATTCTTGCAAATTGTGAATGATACATATGATGCGGGACTGCCGGGGTATGATTATGTTTCCTGTTGTGAGGAAACCGAAATAACCGGTATAATAGTCTTTTTGAATGGTATCGGCAGCGCGAAAACCCTTGATTTAACAGCATTCTATTATTCAGCCTATGTGAGATATCCGGCAATTGATATGACCGGCATAGTAGATCTAGGAGATTGCTTCCGGTATTGCATACTGGACGGTGAGGACAATTTACTGATCTGCTCTAATTTATTTCAACGAATACCAGATGACTGTAAGACCACTCAATTTCGATATTGGAATGATGAAAATGGTTTTGGGTTTAACTACGTCACATATGATGACGGTGGTACTACCAGGATCACAGAGAACATAATCAGGCTATGGGTTAATTTTTACCAGAACTCTACGCCGATAACCGAAAACGTGGTCAAACTGCCCGATGGATCATACCGAAGGGTGAGCACTACGATGGAAGAGCAATGGAGGGCGCAAGCCGCCCCATTATCAGCGGAGCAGATCATTCAATTGACGGCCATGCTGAAGCACGACTACCTGCATGTAAGAAATGACGAAGCTGGTTTTGATGAGCTTATGACCCAGATAGGGGAGCCGGAGCCCGATTGGCAGGACAACTTCCGGACGGTTTCTGCGATGGTATATTTTAATATCTTCCAACATTCCGGCACGAATAGGAACACCAACTGCGGCGGAGAATGCGGAATAGAGCTTGTTAACGAGTGCGACACGGGGGGAGGGGTAGTTGTCCCATGCCCTGATAAATTTTCTCTGGAATTCCAGGTAGCAGAGGGCGTAGTTGTACCAGCAAACCAGGATGATGGGCTGATAGGCATACCTACAAACCAGTTAAACGTTTACAGGGAAGGTATTTACCAATACCAGGTATCTAATGATTATACATTTGATAACATTACAGGTATAGTAACCTACAATCCGGCATTAACTCAATTTGAAAGAATAGCCATATGGGAAGCATAAAAAGAGGCATATTATTATTGGCATTAGGTCATCAAAATTACTATAAGATGGCTGTGAACCTTGCTGCATCACTAAAATACAACAATCCAGATATACCTATCGCAATTATAAACGATGGAAGTTGTGCGATAGATTCATCCATTTTTGACCATTCAATATTGATAAATCCTTTAGGACCCCTCCATGGTATAAAAACAGAAATATATCAACACAGCCCATTCGATAAAACACTTTTTCTCGACGTAGATATGATCAGCATAGTGGGGAGCGATATTAAAAAGCTGTTTGATGAACTGGATGGCGTCCCCTTCACGGTGATGAATAAACAGCAGGAGCACTGCGTTTGGGCTGATCCTAAAAAGGTTAGGGAAGCTACAGCCAATACTGAAGACCCGATGTATGTCTATTTCTCTGAGTTAATGTATTTTGAAAAAGGGAAAGATACCAAGGCGTTATTTACAGAAGCAAAAAAGCAAATGAAAAGTGACGTCAGTAATAGGTCATTTGCGGGTGGCGTAGCGGACGAGCTAGCTTTTATCCTTGCCGCTATGAAGCTGAGGGTGCAGCCACATAAGGCCAACTGGCTCCCTGTGTTCTGGCATTTCAGGAGCAAACAGGAGGCAACCCTACAGCCGTATAAGCTTAAAGACAGGTATTACCTATATTCGATAGGAGGCAACGTTACGCCCAATTACGTGAAGGCCAATTATAATAACCTGGTAGCTTTTTATTCTCAGAAGATGGGAATATCAAGGCCATATACGGCGACAGATAAGCGATCATTTCTGCCAAGCAGAGCAAAAATATAATTATGCCTTTAGAATTAAATGCTAAAATGATAAAGGACTATGCAGAGAAAAAAACGCTGCATGATGCCTATGAGCAAACGGTAAAGATATATGAAGATCTGAGGGTACACGCTGATGGCGATGTGCCTACCCATATCATATGTGAAAGACGCCCGTCAGAGCCGCAGGAGATAATGGATTACCGGGAAAAGATATACGAGCCAATGACCAAATCGCCTATAAGCAGGGTGATATCCAGCCTTTCTAAAATCCGCCGGTCTACGGATTGGAATATATTGTTTCCAGGGAAGTCACCCGCAAAGATCGCGAAGGGGGAAGAATTAACCACGTATACAGGAACGAAATTTCCGTACGGTTTCACAAGTCTTACCAACTGGCTGTTTGGGGTTTGCCTGAAGGAATACTTGATTGATGCAAACGCGGTCATATTAACGATGCCTACTAATCGTCAAAAGGGGGCCTCGGAATACTATACCCCCTTTCCGGTCGTTTATAACAGCCCGCAGGTTTTGGACTACGTGCCAGATGACTATGTAATTTTATTATCAAAGAAAAAATGTTGTTATAATATTTATGACAGTGCCGGGAAGATAGTTAACGTAGTGACCGATGGGTTTGTTATTCATTACGTGGATAAGGATGTTTTTTTAACATATGAGCAGGTAAATAAGGAGAAGGGGGCTAAGCTTACCGAAACATTTAATCACAATTTAGGTGTACTACCGGCAGTTAAAATGCCCGGTATGTTTTACAGGATGTGCGGAGACTACCTGATGAATGAAAGCAGGATAAATAGTATGCTGCCTCATCTTAACGAGGCCGCACGTTTATACAGTGACCTTCAGGCAGAGATCGTGCAACATGTGCACAGTGAAAAATGGCTGTATATGAACACCTCTTGTCCACAATGTAATGGAAGAGGAAAGGAGATGATAGGCGATGATACCTGCGAATGTACAAAATGCCACGGCGTAGGACGGGTGCCTACTTCTCCGTATTCCAATCATGTGTTGACGCCCCCTCAAATGGGAGAAGAAGCTGTACCAACACCGCCGGCAGGATTTATCCAAAAGACGGACGTGGCCCTGATGTGCGATAAGATTAATCAGCTATTTAAAGAGCAGATATACTCATCGATTGCAGCAATAAATATGCAGTTTCTCGACCAGTCCCCCATTAACCAATCTGGGATTGCCAAGGAGGTAGATAAGGATGAGCTAAACAATTTTGTATACGCTGTGGCAGAAGACCTGGTATACATCCTGGATACGCAAATGTTTATTATAAACGAATGGCGTGTATACGGATTGATCTCTGATGAGAAAATCAGGCGTGCCCTGCTGCCTTCAATTCCTGTTCCTGAAAAATATGATCTGTTGTCCTCAAACTATCTTATCAATGAAGTAACCGCTGCAAAAACAAACGGGGTGAATAGCTTCATTGTAGCAACACTTGAAGAAGAATATGCAGCAAAGAAATTTTATAATGCGCCCGCTATTGCCCAATTAGTGACCCTTGTTTTCCGGCTAGACCCGATGCCCGCAGTAAGCGAAGAGGACAAGCTGTTAAGGTTACAAAATGACGGCGCAACCCAGGAGGATTATGTGATCAGTTCAAATATTGTCCCCTTTATCAAAAGGGCCGTATCTGAGGACAATGATTTTATGAACCTGGAATATAAGGAACAGGTTGATAAAATGAAAGCGTACGCTGCCGAAAAGATAATTCAGAATTCAGTGAGCGAACAGGTTAAGGAGGGGGTTAACCCAATGAGCGGCGATGGGGCTAGTCCTGCTGATCTGAAATATACTGTAGGCGGATTAACAAGCATGGTAGAAATAGCAAAAGCTGTAGCATCAGGACTGTATGGGCTGGATGCGGCTGTCGCGCTGGTGAGTGATAGATTTGGCCTGACCGAAGAAGAGGCCCGCAAGCAGCTTGGCACGCCTCAGACTATAACAAACAATAGCCAGCTTAACATAGTTACAGAATTAACATGACCAGGGATGAAATAATACAGGCCATAAACGAAACTGTCGATAGTGCAATATCTGCTATAGATAAATCTATTCCTGGAACTGAAAAAACCATGTTAAAGGAGCTTAACCAGATATTGAGGGGCTTGGATTATGACGGCGATCGAATCAAATCAACCGCGAAGAATATAAAAGTTATAGGCGCCATTAAGAACAAATTACGTAAAATTATACTGGATGCTAGCTATAAGGCAAATGTCAAAGAATACCTTGCGGCATTCAATACCGTAACAACCCTTCAGAACAATTACATGCGGCAGGTGGCTTCTATCTTCAAGTTTGGCCCGGTTCTTCGTGAGATAAGACAGCAAGCCGTCAACAGCGCCGCAGAAAGCCTTACTGAACAGGGCCTAAACGCTATTGTAATAAAGCAACTTCAGGACATCCTCCGTACAAATATTACCGCCGGGGGCTCTTACCGGCAATTAACTGAGTCTTTAAGAGAAGTTGTCATAGGGGCAGAGCCGAACACCGGAATCCTGCAACGATACGTGAAGGGCGTAGCCACAGATTCAATTTCCTTATATTCACGCCAATACCTGCAAATTGCAACCGATTCCCTGGGCATGGACTGGTTCTTGTATTCCGGCTCCCTGAAAGAGACCAGCAGGTGTTTTTGCGAGGCCATGCGGAAGAAAAGGTATTTCCACCGGGCCGAGATCCCGGCATTGATTGCGGGTAATTTCCCTGAATGGGAGCAGGAGGGATGCCAAATATATAATAGGACAGGACTACCGAGTGGCTTTTTCCCAGGCACCAATGCGGCTAACTTTCTAACTAACATGGGGGGGTATAATTGCACTCATAGGGGAATCCCGGTATTAGAAGGAGTAGTGCCGCTTAATATTCGGGAGACATTTTACGCTGCTTACCCGTCCTACAGGCCCAAAGCATAATAATTTTGTTATAATTATTTTAGTTGATTAAATTTACAATATGGGAAGATGTATAAAGGTTATTCAAAATGGTAATATTACTATTCTGCCTAATAATCAGAAAGTTATAAACCGGCTGGAATCATTTAATGTGGCTAACAGGAACAGTAAGGCTTACGCCGAACTGCTTTATACAATCGTGCATGATGTAACACCAGAGGAAGAGGCCACGGTGTATCCGCCCCGCAGTAAGAAAAATACTTCTACGACACCAAGCGCGATTGACAGGCTTGCCGCTATGGAGAAAGAAAACAGTGAATTGAAAAGCCTGATGCTAAAGTTTATGGTGCAGCATGGAATGGCGGAAGATGAAGGGCTAAGACAAAAGGCAAAAGAAGACCCCATTCACGAAGAAAAAAGAAAGGCTGGAAGACCTCCTAAAACTGATTAACATGGCCATGTCTATTAGATCATCAAAACCAGTAAGGGCGACGAAGCCAAAGGGAAAATCATCCTGTTCTGGTTGTAGCAGCACAAAAATAAAGCGTTAATTATGCCGAAAATCGGAACGGTACTTACAAAAATAGCAGCAAGATTGGGAGTGGACACCACCACCCCAGAATTTATTGAATTGTTATCTGCCAATCTGGAAGTACCGGATAGTATAATGACAGCTTTTGAATCTGCCCGCATACTCACTCCGGACAGTGCAAAAAACGATCCTGAGCTAAAGAGGTTGTTTTTTGCACAGGTATTGGATGGTATGGATCAGAAAATTAATGGAATCCTAGACGAATTTCAAGTGCCTGTGGAGGCCAGAACTGAGATAAATGGCGTGAGTTCTACATTTGATAAGCTTCCATTCCTCGCAAAAGCGATCAAGTCTTTGGAAGCACAGAAAGTAGGTGCTACGGCTGGCGAAAAAGCCAACCTACAACAAAAGATCAATGAATTGGAAGCTGCAAAAGCTACCGAGATCCAAACACTTAAACAGGGTTTTGAAACGGAAAGACAAACATGGAGTAGTCGTTTCCAGAACCAGGCCGTAAGGGCTATGATCGCCGGTAAGAACCTTGATTTAAGCCGTTTTGATGGTAATACAATGCAGGACCTCGCGTTAAATATGCTGTCCAAAGAACTTGCCCAAAAAGGAGCTAAGATTGTTAATCAAAACGATGCTTTTGTCCTCAAAAGAGCGGAAGATGAAAGCTTAGACTACTACGAAAATAACCAAGCCGTGTCACTGGATTCATTTCTTGACCAGGTATTGGCAAACAATAAGCTTCTCGCGGTAAACGTCCAGCCCCCCGCACCTGGAGTTACGGGCCACGGCCGACACGCATCACCCCCTTCTGACACTTCTGCAAATCCTGGTGCCTATAAAGTGGGATCTGGGTGGCAGAGTCGAATCGAACAGGCTAAAGCAGATTTTGCTGCTGGCCAAAGGGGGTAAATACACGCTTTAATACAACAGACAATGTTAGGATTTTGCATGGCCGTACTTGAGCACATGTCAAGGATAACCCTATGTGCTACCCCAAGCCGAAAAATCACCCCCGCTGGATTCCTTAGAATGCTTATTGCCAATAAACCATCTTTCGAAATTATTAATGCAGAAAGCGCATTAAAATTATCAAACGGCAATGGCCATATCCGCGATCTTGTACTAAAATATCGCCGAAGAACTCTGCCGCAGGAGACTTCTACTGTGGACGATTGCTCTATCCAGGCTAAACCAGCCTACCGTGAGACCACTGTAGCCACGACCAACTACCGAAAATACGCCTTCTTCATCTCTGAGGATGACCTATACCGGTATTGCGATGAGGCGACTAAAATGGTAAACCTGAATGGCGCGCCAACCCCATTTATGGCAGAAATTTTCTCGCTGATCATGGAAGCAGCAAACGGATTAATTGGCGCCATTGATCAGGACCTGGCTACTTTACAGGCAACAAAGTTCGGTGTAAACGTGGTGACGGGCACTAATGCCTCTACTGTCGTAAACTTCCCGGGTGCGAATGCCGGCGTAGACCTTGATTTTGACGAAGGAATGATCAAAATATTACAGGATGCCTCTTTCAATGAGATTTGCGGCAACCTTAATATTGTGGGCCATGGTATTTTTAATGCCTTCACACTTTCTCAAATGGTTGCGTGTTGCAATCAGTTAGGCATTGATTCCAGCCGCTTCACAGGGTTTACGTATTATCCAGACCTTTATGTGCAAGATATCTGGGGTGCTAACCAATTTGGAGTTTTTGATCCCAATTCAGTAGGGTTAATTGAAATTGACCGTTATGTTGGTTCGCGCGCGGGTAAACGGGGGAATAGTGAGTTTTTCAACACCCTCCTTCCGATTGACTGCCCCGAGTGTAATGGCAATTACGATGGAATGGCTTTTGATTTCCAGGTTCGTTACCAGGATTGCCCTGCTACAATTGATGCAGGTTGCCAGGGTGAGTTGGAAGTTGGCCGTGGCTGGATAATCGATATCTCAAAGGCGTTTGGTCTGTTCAATATTCCAACTGACGCCTATCAGAACGAGGCCTATGAAGATTGTTATAATGACCGCTTATCCGGCAACAACGGTACTTTGAGGTACACCGCAACAAACGACTAATGGCTATAGCGACCGTTATACTTGAGTGCCTGAAGGGCTTTGTAGGATTGCAGTTTTGTGAAGGAGCTGAGCCAGAAAGTGGGTTATACATCAATGACCTGCCCGGCATATCTAACGAAGTCATTCAGGCAATCACTGAAGCAGAGGAGGAAACCTTTCTTAACACCTGGGATAAGATAGAAACAAACGCTATTCTATCCTTCAGGTCACAATTGCTGGCACAACTCAATAAGTGTTTCCAGATTAATAATATGGAAACCGTGGAGTGCCTTGCATGTGAGCATAAGGAACTACTTTCTATTTCTTTGTGGTATTTACTGGGCAACCAAGTCATGGTGTGGGCGCTGTTTAATTGGAACAATAGCAGGTTTTCTACGGTAAACCGTATTTCCGTAGAGGAAATAAGGGATTACTTTTTTGCTCAATACGAGATAGAGATCAAGGCGGCAGTGAGGGGAATCGATATTGAAAAAAGCACCTGTATCAACCATGAAAAATCCTGCATTGTGCCCAATGGAACAATATCCACGCAATACAGTATGATGTGAAAATAACGGTAACCAGCAACCTATCGCAGACACAGGAGCAAACGCGGGAAGCGATTAAAAAAATCGTAGAGGAGCAGGGTCTTATCCTTCTTTCTGGTGCGAGCAGTGTGTTGGCGATCGTGCATGACCGAATTCACGGAGATGGGTTAAGGGCTAACGGTAGCCCGTTGGGTACTTATTCAAATTCTTATATGAGGGTCAGGCAGAAAAATAACAGGACAAGTGATAGAAAGGTTATAGCCAGCCTTACCCGGCAGATGGAGAATGATTTTACCGTAGTTTCTGATAATAATAAAGTGGGGCTCGGCTTTCAAAACACGCTGAATGGAAAAAAGGCTGAGTATATTGAATTGAATTATCCAGGCACATATGAATTATCAGAAATGGAAGAAAAGGTTTTTGTGGAAGCTGTAGAAAAATATATCCATGATTTATTTGAATGATGTGATAATAGGGATAAATGGAGTGCTGCAACAACGATTGTCTGCATATAAGGCTATAACCTTTTCTGGTATAGCCGACTATAAGTATGACCAAAGTAGCAGTAATACTGTCATAAGCCCGGTTATTGTGCCATTCGGCGGAAATAAATCATTTGATATAAATACTAGCGTGGATACAATCTCTTTGTATCACCGTTTGGGTAATATCGCTGTGACAGGAGTGCCGGGGCAAGATTATGGAGACGGAAGGCTCAAGAATTACCGGTATATGGTCGATATGCAAGTGCTGATGATCGGCACGGTCAAACATTTAAATATCGATCCTTATCAACTGTCTGCTTTAATCGCTGACGCCATACCTTCCAGCATGGATATCGTTGATCAACCCGTACCGGTCAGAAATATTACTATAAACATTACCAGTATCCAGAACGACAAAAGAGCGGTCTTTAACCAGGAGTTTAGCGGTGTAAGGTATTTTTTAGGGCCCGAATACTTTTTCTTTTCGATAAAATATAAAATTGACAGTTCATATTTGAACGGTTGTACAACTATTTGTGAATGTTAAAATAACTTATCATGGCAACACCATATTATCCAGGGTGCCCTGCGGGAGAACTCCCTTTTTATATTTGCGATCCATGCCAAGGCACTGAAAAGGCAAGGGTGCGTTCTGTCGGTGCGGTAACTGACTCTTATTACGCTACGCTTGCAGCAGATCCTGAAAATCCAGCATTATGGCTGGCGGGTATAGAAAGCGAGGATATTATTATTATCCCACGTGTGAACGGAACTTTGGATGCGCCCGATCCTGTTACCGGGGACGGTTATGGGGATGATATTGAAAGCATCCTGGGGACAGATTTCACATTGTCCTGGCGCGATCCTAACTACATTCAGAACTGTGCGTTTTACAATGAACTGAAAACTAAAAATGGAGTTTACCACGCCATTTACAGAACGGGTTCCCAAACCCATATTACACCAGAAACGGTAACCTTCAGGTCTGCAGCCCCAATAACCGCAAATCTAGAGGACAACGTTGAATGGGTAGGGGGCGCCAGGTGGCGGAGCAACACGCAGCCTTGTCCGTTTGAAACACCTGTAGGTATCTTTGAATGTTTTGCTTTACAAGAATAAAAACAGGGGCTTAGGCCCCTTTTTATTATGGCCTTTGCAGTAGAGTTTATTATTGACAGTCCGGGGGCTCCTGTGGCAGGTTCAAATATTTTTTTTCATCCTTTGTTGAGCGGGAAGAAAACGAAGGTATTTCGGGAAGGGGTGTACCAATACACGCAACTGGGATCAAATTATGTGATCAAGCCGGGAACAGGGACAATATTTTTTGTACCGGCTTTTGGTCCGGGCGAACGAATACGAATACAAACAGTATGAAAAATATAATTACAGGGGCACTATTGTTGGTGTCCTTCGCAGCATTCGGGCAGACACAGCCGCCAACACAAACATTTAATGGCATACTATACCGGTATGTTAATTCATTGAGGATAGATAGTAATTTGTTTGTTCCTAAAAGAGACACAAGTGCTTTTAATGCGGCCCTTACGGCTGGCGGTAATATCCGATGGCGTCCAGGCGATAGTCTTTTTTATGGGTACAATGGTGTACGGTGGACACCATTTGCATTAGGGCCGCTTACAACCCCTACCTGGCAACAGGTAATGACCGCAGGTAATACGACAACAACGGATGTTATCTTAGATGCAGGTGTAGGTCTTGGCTATACAAGATTTAGCACTAATCATGCAACATTAAATAGGTGGTATTCAATGACTACAGGAGGTGGGGCGTTTCGCCCGTTATGGATAGGTACAGGAGGCCTTGTTGTGTCAGATATTGGTGGCAGCCTTGTTGCCTGGAATGGCGTTAACGCATTGCAGGTACAGGGCAGCGGTTTTTTTTCTGACAGTTTGTCCATTAGAAAATATTTAACCATAAATGGAAGTGCAGGGGATACAACAAATGGTTCGTTTGTTGTTTTCAAAAATAGTGTGGGTAAACCATTGGGATTCATTGGAGACGGAACTAGTTTAACGGATAACTTAGTTGTTGCCGCACATTATAACAACAATATCGATTTTATTACAACTCCTGCGGATACATCATATTTGCCAAATCTGGACATGAGGATAAAGCATAACGGTAACGTTATTATCGGGAATGATACTGCGGACACTGACCAGAAATTACAGGTACAAGGCACAGTTAAGCTTCAGGCTCCAATCTATGTATCAGGAGGATATACCGGACTGGTCCGTAATAGCACTACAGGCAGAATTGAAGAAGTCGATTATCCATTTGTTTATCTGGAAGATTTTGGGGCGGTAGGAAATGGAATGGTGGATGACAGACAAGCGATTCAGGACGCGATAGATTTCGGGAAGCCAATAATGTTAAGGGGTAAAACTTATTATGTTTCTGGGCCTCTAAATATTTCATCTGCTATATTTATAACCGGTTCTGGGGACGAATCAGTTATTGCGACTGACCAAAATTCTGAAATATTAAATATCGAAGCCGCTAATGTAACAATCACAAATTTAACCTTAGCGGGAAATGGGAGGGGAGCGGCGCCGCCGTACCAAAGCGATAGGCCAAATCAACATGGAATTAGGATTGTTGGTACAACAGACTTAATGACATCGTGGAAAAATAACTTAATTTCAAACGTCAGGATGAAGTCATTAGGAGGTGCTGCATTTTATACTTCTTATCATTTAGGCTCATTTTCTAACAGTGAGGGAGGGGTAAAAATGATTAATTGTGTTGCAGATAATTGTTTTATAGGATATTATTGTGATATAAGGGGGGAATATAATTCCTTCATAGGCTGCAACGTTTATAATTGTGAATATGGTTATATAATAAGGGGAGGGAATAATACAGTAAATGCAGCACAAATAAACTCTAACGGCATTGGCTTTTTAGCTGGTAAGGGTATAAACGATGGGCATCAAAAAATAGATGGTAGCACAATCAACCATAATAGGGATTACGGAATATATGTTGATAGTATAGCAAATGGATATTTGTTTTCAGGTTGTGATATCTACGTCAACGACATATTTCTCAAAGCAGATACCGGAACGCGTTTTATCGGTTGTGACATTCATATTGATACATTGTTTGCCCAAAATTCTATTAAAAGTCAATTCCAGTCTTGCAAATTTGTTAATTCCACTGAATTTTTTACCTCCTGGAATGGAACATCTAACTCCGGCACCCCCAGTGATGTTTTATTTTTCGGTAATCAGTACTTAGGATCTACTGCCGTAAATAATATGCTTGAACGGCCATTGATAATAAAAGGATCAGGATCTCAAAATTTAACTTTGCTGCCCCCATTAGGAGATGCAAATAACGGAACATTTATTGAATTCCGTGAAACGACAGGGGTTTCGAATAAGGCAGCAGTATATCATTATAATGACGCCCTTCTTTTTGATGTAGCAGGGTCAAATAAACTAAAAATTCCTGGAACGGGAAGCGTTATAGAGCTCCTTAGTATTAAAATTGTTACTGGTGCTGGTTCTCCGGAAGGAGTTGTTACCGCGCCAGTAGGATCATATTACACCAATACTTCGGGGGGAGCAGGAACTACTCTTTACATAAAGGAATCCGGAAGTGGTAACACTGGGTGGATTGCAAAATAATCAGATATGGCAAAAACAATTATAAGTATAGAAAAACCCACGCCAACCTGGGCGACTTGGGCATTTAGGATAGTTCTTATCCTGACAACAGCAGCAACAATGGCACTAACTGGATTGTGGTAGGATTCTAAATTGTGGAAGTATGAAAGAGTGGTTAAAATCTCAGAAATTTGAACCATGGTTCGCTGGTTTTGTCGTATCACTTTGTTGGGGGTATCTTTTTTATATATCTTCAGGCAAGTTTCCAGCAGACAAGGCAAACCTGATTTCTGATATAAAAATGGGTGCTATAAGCATCATTATTCTTATTTGCAATTATTTCTTTGGAAGCAGCAGGAGCAGCGCCAAAAAGGATGATTCCATTAATAAAATGGCAGACAATAAAACCACATAACATGAAAAGAATCGTAACACAGGAGGATTTGGACGACAATCCGGCCCTCATAGAACAGGGCATTAAAGTCGGCGATGAAATCGATGTGCCAGCCGAAGGAGAGGGAGAAAGTGAGGGTGAAGGCGAAATAAATGGCCCGGGCGGCACAAAACCTCCGCCAAAAGGAGACGATGAACCGTAAGGGTTACATATTAATCCTTATGTATTTCTCTTGGCCGGTGAACATTGTCCACCGGATAATGAATAACCGGCCATTAGACCTAATACAGCCGTTTATTTTCGACATGGAGAAGCTGGACAGCCAAACATATGTTTACGGCCTAATGGGGCTTGTTTCCTGGTTTATGATCATGTGGGCGATCTGGCTGTATATCACTGGTAATTACCGGCATGATAAGGATTTTAAGGTAATCTTTGCGGCTCACTTTATTAATCTTGGCATTGATATTCCACATTATATTTTATTCTACCAACGCTCCGAAATAGTTATTTTTATCCAGGGCGTGGTTATATTAATAGCAGCAATTAAATATTTATGGCCGAGGCTCAAAAAACTGGATTTATGCAAAAGAATTTGCAGATATGGCAAGCGATAGTGGGCTTGGTTTTTGCCGTGGTATCGACAATAGCTATTGGATATAACTATGCAGTTAGTATAGGCAGAAACCAGGAGCGTATCGAAATGACGCAATATCAACATGGAGAACGGATCATTAAGCTGGAAGAGGGCGCAAAAATAGATCGCGCCGCTATAGATAAGCAATACTCGTTGCTAAATGACCGCACTTACGAAATTCTTATCCTTATCCAAAACAAGCAGGACAGAAATAAATAATATGAAATACATCTTAGCAGCATTAATATTTTTATCATTGCCCTCGTTTGCCCAGGTATTTACAAATATTCAAGCATGGCAAATTGAAACCTATAAAGTAGTAACCAACCCATGGAATAATACCGGTGATATGAACGTAGCCGTGTACAAACCAAAAGGATACGCAGACAGCCCGTTAAAGGTATGGCCGGTTATTGAATTTTACCATGGCGAAGGTGACCAGGGCACAGACGTTAACAAGATCCTTAACAACTATATCTTTAAGCTGATAAAAGACGGGCATCCCCCTGAAGCAATTAACCCCATCACTGGCCACCTGGAACGGTTTATTGTGATTGAAGCACAAGACCGTACAGGGGGTACAGTTTGGCCCGAAAACTACCGAAAAATATGGAATTATCTTTTAAATACGGTAAAGCTGCGAATTGACACCACGCGCATATACACGATGGGTCATTCCTATGGAGGCGCGGGTGCGATGCTGGCCGCAAGTTGGGATACTGCTGCGGTTAAGCGTGTGGCCGCAGTGGCCTATTTATCGCCCCATGCTGACCTTGCGATCAAAAAGCAATATATTCCGCTTATGGTAAAAGATAGCATCGCTATATGGTCATATACCGGCTTGCTATCGAAGGATGGGTTTACCGCTTATGCAAATTCATTTGATGAGATGTACCGGTCCGTGGGCGGCCAATCACTGGTAACCATATTTAACGGAGGCCATGACGCTGCTTTCTGGACTGACTTTTATAAAGGCAATGTGAAACGATTATGGAGAGGGCAACTGCTCAATGTTTTCGAGTGGTTCCTTACAAATCAGAAAGGGCAAAAACCAGAGCCTGACTTTCCGCCAATTGATCCACAGATTTGCGTGGGCCACGCCAATCAGATCAAACAGATTATTGTACTCATGAAAGACGGTACTTATAGAGTAATGGATAGCACGCATTGGAGTTACCCTGAAGTTATGTTTTCGGGAGACAAGGATATTGAGTATAACAAAAAAAACAAATAATGGGTTAGAACTGCATAGTTATGCTGCGATAAAATGAAACCCCGGTAATCATGCCGGGGTGCTTTATTTCGTGGCTTCTTCGGCAGCTTCTGTAGTACTATGATTAGGTCCCTGTTTTACAGGATTAAGTTGATTGTCTTGTAGGTATTGGATTATTTTCTCCGCTTCTTCAGCCGTACAATCAGAGAGCTTTTCAAGAATAATATCCCTATTGTCGCTATCTAGCGCACATGAATTAAGCAAAGATTCGATAAACGATATCTGACCAAATGTAGCAGGATATTCCTGCTCATCAAGGGCAATGGCTTCCGCAATATGATTGAATTTCTGGCTCTTGGGGACATACTTAAAAATACGCCTGATCACGGTTTTACGGAACATCTCCTGTTCATCTGTAACCCAAGGGGTAGTTTTAATCTTACCAGCTTTAAAAGCCCTATAACCATCAGAGCGCGCGCGTATACCCTCTACTTCCTCAGCGGGCATATACTCCACAATTTTACCCACCTGTGGTAGCACAGCGACTGCGTATACACCTAAAATTTTTTTGCTGCTGAATTTTGGTTTATGAGCGATAGTCACTTCTGTGCCAAGACAATAGTCAAATTCATCTCCTTCATAATAACAGTGGGCGTAAACCTGCTGTACACAATCGCAATCTTTGAGTAATTTTACAAGTCCCTGGTACGAAGGGACGAGCGAACACTCCCCGGCTCGTGGCGTTAAATAGGCCAATTTCAGAACAGGGTTTAGTGATAAATTTGTGGTAGCCAGGTTGAATACACATTTTGCGATACTTGCATGTGAGGCTTTCTGAAGCTGCTCATTGCTATTTACGGCCTGTATAGCGAAGGACAGCTCCCGTTTATAATTCATCTCACCTCCCATCAACTTAATGATGTCTGCCTTTTTAGGCTCAAGGAAATTAAAAATAACCTTCTCTGAAATTTGTAACGCACTCATGCTATAATATTATCGAAGTGAAAAATAGGCTACAATACCCCAAAAAACTGTGTTAATCACAACAAACCAAAACAATCCACACAATCTATCAATATGCCTAGCCCTGGCAATTCTCTGATGCACGTTCAGCTTCTTCTTTGATTTGAAAACAAGCCACATTTGATCATTTTTAATTGTCGTGAAACGATTCTGATTCTATTTTATCAAGCGGGGTTGTTGGATCTATGTCTATTGAATAGAAAATTGACAAGAAAATGTAAGCTACAACGCACCCAAGACCAAAACCGAACAGGCCAAAACCTGCGATAGTCAGTAAGTCTAATTGTGTCATAAAATGATTTTAATAGTAAGGAAAATGCGATGATAAGTAAAGTTATCATCAAAACAAATACAGCAGTAATAGGACTCATTTTCCACGATTTTTAAATGCCTTCAAATCGCCATTGCAATAAAGGCCAATTGCAAATGACATTACCAATACGGCCAAAAAAGCCAGGGTGTAAATTTGTGGATTTTCCATAGTGTTATTGTTTAAAATTAATATATGTGATGCAAATTTTGCCAAATTCTTCCAGTGCTTCAGGAGCAGCATTCACTTCTTCCCTCCACGCTTCCTCGCTGTCATCGCACTTACAAATAATATTGTAAGTGCGGGATTGCTCAAGTCTCATTTTCAGGTGATTATGAAAAAGGTTGCTCTTTGAAATATTTGGGTCAAAACCATAAAACCTACTTCCCGGATCTTCTGTTAGGGAATCAGATATAGCCATGTATGTCTTTTTTCTTACGATATCCCAATCACGAAACCTGGCCCCGTGATACATCAACAGGCTATACGCAGCCGCAAAATACTCTTCCATTTCATCCCATGCGTGGGAAACGTATATCTTGAATAGCAGCTCAATTAGATCGTCTTGCTTTCTCATGGTACAAATATATAAACAATGTTTTAATAAAACAAATTATGCTTCTTTTATTTTTACTGTTAAGTAGTGAAGTTTTTTTAATCTATTGGTTTCAGACTTATAATCAAAGCCTTTTTCCAACACAAATACACGTGGCCCTAATTGGAAATATCTAGCAATGCCGGGAAGTTCACGGCCCTCTTTTATATACCTTCCAATTATTGCAGGTGTCTTATTCGCATCCTCAGCATATTGGGCAATAGATACAAAATTGTGTTTCTTTTCCAGCATATAATAATTTTAAGCAAAAATAGAAAATATTAATTAATAAACAATACATTTGCTATAAATATTTATAAATGGCTAAAGACCCGGCTTTTTTGTTCTATTATGATCGTTTCATTTCTGGTACTTATACGATGACAAATGAGGAAGTGGGATTATATATCAGGCTTCTCTGTATCCAGGCCAATAAAGGGCATGTTACAGAAAAGGATATGAAAAACACTAGTTATTCTAGTGTGGAAGACGTTAAGAAAAAATTCATTGAAATTTCGCCGGGTGTTTATAGAAATCCAGTACTTTTTAACATAATGGAGGATCGAAAATTATTCACAGAAAGCAGGCGCAGTAATCGTTTAGGTAAGAAAAAAAGAGAAAATGATGATGAACTAGTGAAAAACACTAGTTATTCTAGTGAAAAACTAGTGGTAAATAAAAATAAAAATGAAAATATAAATGAATTTCAGGAGAGGGGTTCTAGGGGGGAGGAGGTTTTTGGCAAACCAGAGGGCATAAAACCTGGAATCGATGATTTAGGCCAAATGCTGCCCGAAATAAAGGTTAAAATAGCCGTACAGTACTTTCATTCAGCCAAAGGGATTGAGGTCAAGGACGAGGCTATTTTTGGGCTTTGGGAGGCGTTCAAGCCACAACACTTCACCGGGAAGAAATTTTATAAGGATTGGGACGATGTTTATTCGCATTTTCTTAACTGGACATATAAACAAAAAATTACAGATGGAAATTCAAAATCAGGATCACAAAAACCTTTCAACGGTAAAAACGGCGGCTTCCAACTCCTCGTTGACAAGCTTAAACAAAACATTGCTACCAGAGGAACAACGGATAATAGCGATAAAATATAAGTCAAAACGAATAGGCGACTTTTCTGTAGATGAACTTTTATTGCACAGCCAGGGATTAGCTTTAAAAACCTGTGTCATAACCGGGTGGCAAATTCCTGATAGTAAGGAATACATGAACATATTTGATGATCAACTAAGAAAGTTCCTGGTTGATGAATATCAAGATATTAATATTGATGAATATGAATACGCCATGCGGGTTTATGGAACTCAAATAATTGATTGGGGGAAAAGCATGAACCTTTCACTTATAAGACAGTCACTTGATGCATATTTATCTGCTCGATCTGAACTTTCAAAAATGGAAGAGCACAAGCGCCCAGAACCGCCAAAAGAAATAGATCCGGGCCCCGTTGACTGGTCGGATACCTGGGAAAAGCTAATGAAAGGCGAAATTAGGGGAGTTATGCTGGAATTGACCCCGTTGCCCACAATTTATGATTGGGCGGTGAGAACGGGCCTAATATCCCCAACAAATAGGGAAAAATGGCAATTGGTAATAAAGGCCCGTGAAAACGCTATGCGGGATCTTCAAAATAAGAAAGATGCCATGAAAGCCACTTATGAAGACAAAGAGATGATGGAACGACTTAGGGCAATAGATTGGATGAAAGATACAGTTGCCACAACCTACCTCATAAATCCATTGAAGATACTTGCAATTTTATCATTGATAAAACCCGTAAATAATGAGTAGACATGTAAGCATGAATATTGATGTCGAAATAGATATGGCCGAATTTAGCGAAGATGAGCTGTTGGAAGAATTAAATAGGAGAATGAATGCCGGTTTATTGAAAGGTCAATTGACGATGGAAAGCGAAGGATTTAATTTACCTTTTGAGAACCTCGATTTCAGACTAAAATTAGAGTTATTCGTTGAATCGTGGGAAAGGATTCCTTTTACTGATTTAAGGGATAGGCTTAGATAATTGTCATTTTACTGTAAATATGAAAATAATGTTTGTTTGTTTAAAAATACTTAGTATGTTTGTTTCAACAAAACGATAAGATAATGAAAATAAAACACATTACATTTAAGTTTGCTGGTTACGGTTATGTTAGGGTATCAGCGATTGTTAATGGCACACCTGTCTATTTTACTACAAATGATACTCGAATGACGGATGCCGCTAGCGATGAGGACGAAAGCAATCATGAGGTGGCAATGTCACATGTAAGGGATAGGCTAGTGAAAGAGTTTTACCACATTCATCCGGACTGTCGCTGCGCAGAATAATCAACCTTGTTTTGTTCCTGGAAAGGCAACGAGTACCGGAACTTTTAATACTAAACAAAATAATTATGGAAGTAAATAACAATTTCAAAGAAATGAAGGAAATACGAAAATTGGATAAGCAGATAGGCGTTTGTATCATTATCGTGCTCTTGCTAGCGGGCATTATTACAGGCCATTTTTTAACGCTGTGGAGGCTAGGGTTTTTATAATTATAACAAATGAATCATGCTTCGCTTTTTACTGGTATTGGTGGTTTCGATCTGGCCGCGCAGTGGATGGGATGGAAGAATGTATTTCAGGTTGAGATAGATCCGTTCTGCTTAAATATTTTAAAACAAAACTTTCCAGATGCAACACGATACGAAGACATCAAAGAATTTGACGGAACTCCATACAGGGGGGCAATTGACGTTATTTCCGGAGGGTTCCCTTGCCAGCCTTACAGCACAGCAGGAAAGAGAAAAGGAAAGGATGATGACCGACACCTCTGGCCAGAAATGCTTAGAGTCATTCGGGAAGTTCAACCAGGTTGGGTTGTGGGCGAAAACGTTCGCGGGCTTATTAATTGGAATGGAGGGATGGTATTCGACGAGGTGCAATTTGACCTGGAAGCTTCGGGCTACGAAGTCCTCCCATTTCTTCTTCCAGCTTGTGCCGTCAACGCCCCGCATAGACGTGACAGGATATGGTTTATTGCCCACGCCTGTAGTTTCTCAAGCGCCTTATCAATACAGCAACGGGGACAAAACGCGGCCTGTGACCCTAACACTTCTAGGGAAAGCAAAAGCAGGATTGTTACCCACGCCAACATCCATCAGCGATCCGAAGGGAGGGTGTACCAGAAAGGATTCGAAACGGCAGAACGACACTTTAGCTCATTCAATGCATGCGGCAGTAGGGACTGGAAAAACTTCCCAACTCAATCCCCTCTTTGTGGAAGAGATGATGGGATATCCTTTGAATTGGACATTATTAAAAGAATAGAGCATGAACAAGGATTCTATAAGAAAAGCTTCGATTCGATTAATGCCGCTATCTGGGCATTGCTGCGATCGATGTGGTGGCACAGAAAGACTGCAAAGACATCATACAGAGTATACGCCGACAACATTTATCATTCTGTGTCAGATGTGCCATACGAAGGAACATATGAAAGATGGTACATGGGGGAAAGGATTGAAAAAGACCAAAATCTGTGTGGTTTGTGGAGCAGATTTTACGCCCTCTCATTCAAAGAAGCACAAAACGTGCAGCAAACATTGCTTATCCGAATTAGGCAGATTGAATGCAGAAAAAAGATGGAACAGAAGCAGAGAGTAAACAGAATTAAGGCCCTCGGAAATGCAGTAGTGCCGCAGGTAGTATTACAGATTTTCAAAGCAATAGAGCAAAATGAATCACTTTTTATTGATAAATCACAATCATGAGTAACGAAAACAAGCCGCTGAGTGCGGAAGAAATATCAGAAGAAATAAGGCTGTTCTTCCTAAACTTCCGGGACGGTGAATCTGACCCTACTTATCCTACTCGTATAATTGCTCAGCAAACCGCCGCGCTCCGGGTAGAACTGGAATCCGTGATGAAGGAAAGGGACGATTGGAAGGCCGCTGCCGATTTATTACAGGTTAAAAGATCGGACGCATTGAAGCAACGAAATGAAGTGGTGAAACTGCTGGAAGAATATGGAGAGGATAAAATGTGGACGCCTGGATATAAACAGGAATGGAGCCAAAGAAGAATAGACACCCTTTCCCGCATATCATCCGGGGAAACGAAGCCGGAAAGCAAGCCTAATTTAACAAATCGTGACGAATCAGGTGTGAGTTTACAAAACTTTTATGACAGTAACAACGAGCCTCCACTAAATCATCCGGCATTTCCGAATAGTTCATCAAACATACCAATAACATTTCCCGGCAAATGGCATCAACCTCTTTTTAACTTACTGAGTAATAACCATGGTATCTTCTTAACGACATCTGAAATGGATGATATTATAAGGACAGTCAATACTATGTCACCGACACCAATGTCGGAAACATCACCATGGATCAGCGTGGAGGATCGGTTGCCGGAAAATGAACAAGAAATTCTTTTTACACACTCAATTATAGAAAATTTTAAAGGGAAAAGAAGCATAGATATTATTTTGGGTAAGTTTAGGAATAATTATTGGCCTCTTTTCTTTGATTGGAGACGTAGCTATGAGCCTACTCACTGGATGCCACTCCCTACCCCTCCCGATTCTTTAACCGATAAAAAGTAATGTATGCCAAAGGAAAAGAAAGTTACTGAAGTTTATTCACAGGGATATTATCGCGGTAAGGTGCCTGTGGACTTGTTTCGTCTCCGTGGAGAGTTAGATAAGGGAATTGAAAAATAGCGGCGCTTACCTTAAAGACATAGCTTATAAATTCAATATAAGCACGGCTCAAGTATCTGCAATAGCAAGAAATAAATTTTGGATTGACCCTGAACTCCTAACCAACAAACCATAACAAAATGAACAACTATCAATTTACAGGAACACCAGGCCCGTGGTCAATAGGGCATACAAACATTAACCAGACTGCCAGCGGGATAACCACATATGCTCGCCTCTGTAAGCAGTTAAATTATGCTAACAAAGAAGGTATAATTACCATCTTTGCATCAGAAATCCAGCAGGAAATGGATGACCTCAAACAATCGTTGGGTGCATTCTGCTGTGTCTTTATGGAAGATGTTGAGATGTTCAATATGATTTATGATGAAGTACAACCAATACCAGAATTCAATACACAACAATGAGCAACACGAACGCTGCCTACGAGGCAAATGTCAGGAAGATAGCGGCAGAAATGGCTGCAAACACCACGGAAAACAAAGGGCCATCATATATCAATAACGAAGAATGGATTGAGTGGTTTTTACCTGCTGCAAGAATTGCCGTAACGAAATTAGGGGAAGTAGCTAAGGATTTCCACTATGCTGGATGGACTACTAGAGGACTTTATGAAGGTCCAGCAGAAGGGGCAAGGACTGGACAGTTAGAATATATGTTAGAACAAAGAGGCCTTATTCCATCACCACACCAGCCGGAGGGAACAAACCATGAAGATTAACAGACAGAGGGAATACGACAAGCTGAAGGGCCATTGTGGTTACTGCGGCCGTGAAATAGCATATAAGGATATGCAGCTGGATCACATGATACCTTTATGTAATGGCGGTGAAAACAGCATAGATAATATTCTTCCTACATGTCGCCAATGTAATCATTATAAAAGGGGATCTAACGTTGAACAATTTCGGAAGTCGTTGACAACGATACACGAAAGACTTGCAAAAATTTACATTAACAAGGTTGCTGTAAACTTTGGAATTTCAATCATCACTCCCTTTGATGGACAGTTTTATTTTGAGAAGATAAACCAGCCGGAGGAAACCGGTAAGTAAGTTATGAAAGCAGCATTCAAACAACTAGAAAACATCACCCCACCAGCAAACAGGCTCACCTCATTGGAGCGAAAGAACCTGATTGATATTCTGGATAAGGGGCGCACAGCCTGGATATATTTTGGCGGAAAGAACCTGAACGTAATGAACAAAAAGCCTCAGCTCGCAAAACCTAAATTCGCAATCAAACCAAAGCCATGAAAGAAAAAATATTAGAAATATTTAACGAGCATCTTGAGCTAAAGCAGTCTGGTTACCTGAACGGAATTTGCGAACTAAAGGGGAAAGAGGGTGCCGCAGAAGCTATCACAATATTAATAGTCGCTGCCATGACTAAGGTTTTGCATTCCTCCTTATATGCAATGGACAAGGAATTTTCGATTGGGACGAGTGACGCCGACATTAAGGCACATGTAAAGGATTTGATGATAGGCATTGACGTAGTGAATAAATTTGGGTCAGAACACATTGAATTAGCAATCAGTAAACTTAAATAATATGCAGCTTTCAGAAAAAGAAACACTATTATTAAACGATCTTTTGGGTATTTTTATCGAGTTGCTGTCTAATCGAACGTGCAACGATATTGATACGTCTTGCATTAAGGACTGGTCTGCTTTGGAGAAGTATGAATTCTTGAAGGAATATCATGAGTTTAATGGTGATTGGGAAGATAAAAAAGGGTATCTGGTAATAAAAGATGAAATATTTCCGCCCGATTCCGGCGCTGTAGAGCTACTAAGACATAAGCTAATGCTTAGTTTAAACACAAACAAAAATTACATGACACCATTTAATTTAGAAAAGGCGATAGCTGGTTCTCCGGTGATATCCTCCAGCGGAAACATTGGCAAATACATTATTTCAAATAAAAATAGTTTTGATGGAGAAATACATCTTTTTCAATTTGAAATAAGGAGCGAGCCGGGAGGTCATTATTGCCTAATATATGATAATGGAGAATGGAAAGGGTTGTCGAATCATTCATACCCAGGTAAAATTTACATGGCCCCTGAAAAGAAAGATATGTGGGCAAATGTGTATAGAAACAAGGAAGGCCAAATATGGGTAGGACATGTATTCAAATCAAGGGAGGCCGCAGAGGAATCCGCACGCCGTACAGATGTCACAACTTTGAATACCATTAAAATTCACGAATATGAAGAATAAAATACTTGAAATCCTTGACGACACTTTAGAAGCATATTCCAGTTATGATGAAGGGTTTATTAATGAAAAATCAGTACAGGCAGCGGCTGATAAGTTGGCACAGATAATGTGTGACCGCGAAATGATGATCATGCATGCAGCTGCGGTTGGAGTGGCAGAACAGTGTGGCTGTTCAATAGTTAAGGCTCGGGAAAAGGCTTTTAAGCATGTAACGGAATGCGCTGCTAAACTCAAGGAATACACAGAACAACAATACGCAAAAGCAATAAATAAACTGAAATAGCATGACATACGAAGATAGAATTAACTGGCTAAAGGCTTTGGGTCTGAGAGAAGAAGATGCTAAAATATTTTGGAGAGACGCATGCGATGACGCCGGTATGCTATATGATGCTGCGCAGAACATTTGTAGTGTACATATCGCACAATGTCACACAACAACAACCATAATATCAGAGAAAAAAATCGCATTAACAAAATTTGCCTTTTTAGTCCCACAATAATTACTATATTTGTTCTGCTACACTCTAAAGGAACCCCGAAAGGGTAACCCCGGTTAGGTGTAGCAACTTATACCGGGGTTTTTATTTTTGTCATTCATCAAATAAAATATATGGATATCCAGCAAACAGAAGTAACGATTAATGGTATCGTCTATGTTCAAAAAGATACGATCCAATCCCAATTAATTAGCACAAAAGGCCTAAAGGCTGTCCTTGTAAGGAGTTATGCAGCAGGTGTGCACTTTGGATTTCTGAAAGATGAGAAATTCACAGAGGCCGGTAAAGTTGTTACACTTGTTAGCACACGCCGAATTTGGCAATGGGCCGGGGCCGCAAGCCTTTCTCAAATGGCTTTGGAGGGCGTAAAAACGCCGTCAGGGTGCAAGTTTTCAGTAATTGTTCCTGAAAATGAGATTGTTAATGTAATTGAAACTATTCCTCTGACTGAAGAGGCATTTGATAATCTTTCAAAAGTACCAGTATGGAAGAACAGCTAATAAACAGTTACGGTTCCGGTTCCGGTTCCGGTTACGGTTACGGTGACGGTTACGGTGACGGTTCCGGTTACGGTTCCGGTTCCGGTTACGGTTACGGTTCCGGTGACGGTGACAGTTCCGGTTACGGTTACGGTTCCGGTTACGGTTACGGTTCCGGTGACGGTTCCGGTGACGGTGACGGTTCCGGTTACGGTGACGGTTACGGTTCCGGTTACGGTTACGGTTCCGGTTACGGTTACGGTTCCGGTGACGGTTCCGGTGACGGTGACGGTTCCGGTTACGGTGACGGTTACGGTTCCGGTT
>JAKKIK010000235.1:0-39010 GCA_024500135.1 Heterodera carotae
TAATTCAAATATTTATCCATTTTCCTACTTTCTCTTCTTAACTTGTTACTCAACCAAAACGCAATTCTTAGGGGTGTAATAATCGTGTAATCGTGCAAAATACGACTACGATTATACGATTACGATTCTCGCCCAAAACACGATTAATCACGATTACGATTACGATTACGATTACGATTAGGCACATCCCTGTTAGGCAACCAGAAATTTTGGGATTTTTCTGGCATTCTGCCTAAAAATTTCAAATCCCTTAATGAACACTCCCATATTTTGTCGAATGTGACGGATAATTCGCGGATATGGCCTTCATATTCGTACCCGCCCCTATAAGCACAAAAAAGCCAAAATATACATGCATATGCAATAACGTACTAAAAGCTCGAAATTGCAAAAATATGCAAATAAAAGTTCCAACTTTTGTTCACAAATACAAAGAGAAGATGTTTCTCGTACTATTTAGACTACGTATAATCCAGGAAAAAAAAATTAAATTTGCATAAAATTGTCAGCCCTATTTAATTGAAAAAAGTGATATTGCGGTCCTTAGCTTCTTAATAAATTTGAAAATTTAGACGTGCAAATCTGAATGTAACAAGAAAGAAACATCGGTCAAAGATGTAAATTTACTTTAGCTAAATGCTATTAAATTTCTTTTTGTATTTAATTGATAATAATGAAAATTTTAGACATGCAAATCTGAATGCAACAAAAAAGAACCATCGGCCAAAGATGTAAGTAATTTGAAAAAAAAATTATAATGTAATTAAAGTTTTACTTATTGTGGGTTGAGTCTCCAATTCTAAATGAATTATAATAAAAATATTAAGAAACCGACAACTATGCAAAAGCCTGAAAATCACGAAACTTTAAACGAAGTTTCGAATTTCTGGTAGTCAGGGATGTTATTTTGCCCTGGAAAACCGGCATTTGCCGGGTTTTGGGGGTCCGTGCCGGGTTTTTCCTGGGTTTTTGAAATTGCCGGGCTTTTGAAATTGCCGGGTTTTTGGAATTGCCGGGTTTTTGCTGGGTTTTTGGGTTTTTTGCCGGGTTTTTGAAATTGCCGGGTTTTTGCTGGGTTTTTCAACTGGTTTGCCGGGTTTCTGGGTTTTGGCGATAACATCCCTGCTGGTAGAACTGCTTCTTTTGCTTATTTAATCCACTTATTGTTAGTTATTTAATGAAAGTTTAGGCGTGCAATTCGGAATGCGACAAAAACGAAAAATCGGCCAAAGATGTAATTAATTTTGGGTGAAATTTTTAAGTTATTATCTTATTTAAAAATTTAAAAGGAATTTCATTTTCTTATTATATGGGTTGTGTCTCTAATTCTAAAGGAATTTGATGAAGATACTAAGAAACCACAGATTGCGAAAAAGGAATCTAGTCATTTTCCAAATTACTAATGCCAAATTTAAATTTTTTTTTTGGCAATGAAAAGGTGGTATCTGAGGGGGCAAGGGCAAGGTAAGGCGGATAGTAGCACTTTCCAACTCAATGTGTCTGAAATATGTACGCTTTATTAATTAATTTGAAAATTTAGACGTGCAATTCGGGTTGCGACAACAACGAAAAAACGGCCAAAGATGTATGTAATTATTATTATTATTGCATGGGTTTAGTCCCCAATTCTAAAGGAATTTAGGTGGCGAAAAGGGAATTTAGTCATTTGGCCTAATGACTAATGACAAATTTAAAAATTTTTTGACAATTATTTTTTGAGAGAAATCTGATGGGGCAAGGTCTGGGGAATAAGGCGGGTGGAGTAGCACTTTCCAACTCAATATGTTTGAAATAAACTTTAGACGTGCAATTCGGGTTGCGACAATAACGAAAAAACGGCCAAAGATGTAAGTAATTTTGGATGAAAATTATTATTATTTCATGAGTTGAGTGAGTCTCTAATTCTCAAGGAATTACATATAATGAAAACACTAAATGATATTAAAATTTATTGAAGTTAGTTGTAAAACCTGATTTCGTGAGGTTTAAGGTGGCAGATCACAAATCAAGCAAAAATTACACCCAGTTCCGAACCCCAAACTAATTTCGAACAAAGTCGAAAATTCTTTTACCAAATTTGTATTCCTAATTTTCAACTTTTTATGCATATTTGGTGCCTTTATTTGCATATTTAAGTGCATAAATTGGCCATCCTCCAATGTGCTTAGGATTTACCTACCTCTGTTTAAATTAGTGATCGGCGAGAGCGGGATTCCGGCCGGGATTTTCCCGGGATCCCGGTCCCGTAACCCGGGTTTTTTGGTGGGCCGGGATTTAAACTGGGACGGGATTTTGGGCCGGGATCCCGGCACGGGATCCCGCCCGGTCACTTTTTTGAATCCCGGTCCCGTTTCCGGGTTTTTGAGTTGGTAAACCCGTGATTTCCGCTTATGCATTGGTAAGAATGGAGATCAGAGTAGAAAGTTGAGAGGAGAATGAGGGAGATGGGAATTTATATCATAATTTGCCGAACAAAATGATTATATGATGGCCGATTGGTCTATGTTCAGTTTAAAATTTAAAAAATTTAGATTTATTATGGCTATCTTCGGTTAAATTCTTTTAAAAACCCAATTGAATGGTGAAAAAATTTTCCTGGCGGCGCCTATCGACACCGCCTGCCCCATCACGTGATTTACAAAAAAACAAATTTTATGTGGATAATTTTGCCGCCTTTATGCAATTTTGGGAAAATTTACTTGACAAAATCCGCTTAAAATTGTCAAAAATTTCCTGGCGGCGCCTTTAGGCACCGCCAGCCCCCCCCCCATAACAAGTTTTTGTTTAAGTTCAATGGCATGCCCAAAAAATGGCAGCGGTGAGTAATATTCCTTTTTAACGAAATTTTTTGAAACCCGAACTTGAAACGCCGAAATGCTCCTCTTTTTACAAAAGCTATCCCAGAGTCTAAATTTTAGTAAAATTTTGCTTTATCAGATTTTTGTTGATATAATTTTGCTTTTTTAGATCCTTTTCAGTAATAACTTTATTCAGTAATGTTGCAATTTTTGGATTTTATTATAGTATTTTATGCGATTTAACGTTTATATTTTTCATTTTCACAAAAAAATTGATTTTTTTTTAAATCCCGGCTGGGATCCCGGGTTTTTCCATTAAAATCCCGTAACCCGGGTTTTTTACGGACCGGGATTTAAACCGGGACGGGATTTTTGGCCGGGATCCCGCCCGGCGACCTTTTTGAAATCCTGGTCCCGCTCCCGTTCCCGGGTTTTTTGATTTCGCCGGTCACTAGTTTAAATTGATTTAAGCGCTAATACGATTTTTATTGAAAATAATGATTCTTTAACAAAATTTGATCAAAAAGTTCTCGCTTCACATAAGTCTTGGTCCCGTTGAACCCTAGTTAAATGACAAGCTTTACTTATTTTTAAGATTATAAATCAACATACTTACTTACTTTTTCGGTTAACCGAAACGGTCGGTTTGGTTCGGTCGGTTCGCTTTAGAAGAATTTCCAGAAACCGACAACTGCGCAAAAAGCAAAATTTGAAACGAAAAATTAATCTCTGGTGGTACTGCGGTTTTTGTCTAATTTAATCCGCTTTTTAATACTTGAAAGTTTAGGCGTGCAATTCGGGTTGCGACAATAATGAAAAATCGGCCAAAGATGTAAGTAATATTGGATGAAAATTTAATGTTATTGTTACTAATTTCTATACGTTATTAGCAATGTATGGGACGCAATAATGAGAAAAAAATTTACGAAAAAAAATTTGCACAATAAAACACGAAACAAACCGGTAAAAAAATTTCAGAAGAAATTTTAAATTTTATGAAATTCTAAAATATACCCCTGAAATCGGTTTTTGCAATCAAAAGTTCAAAAAATATGCCCCTGTTAGTTATTTTTAATGTTTCGTTTCGTGTAAATTACATAAAATGCGTAGAAAGCATGAAATCACACTAATTAGTTTGAAAATTTAGGCGTGTAATTCGGGTTGCGACAATAACGAAAAAACGGCCAAAGATGTATGTAATTTTGGATGAAAATTATTATTATTGCATGGGTTGAGTCTCTAATTCTAAAGGAATTATGATGAAAACTCTAAGAAAGCACAGATGGCGAAAAAGGAATTTAGTCATTTGGCCTAATCTAACGCCAAATTTAAATTTTGGCAATTATTTTTTGAGAGAAAGTAAAAAAAAAGTGGTATCTGACAAATAAGAGGGCAGGGTCTGAGGAATAAGGCGGATAAAGTAGCACTTTCCAATTCAATATGTCTGAATGCTTTATTAATTAATTTGAAAATTTAGGCGTGTAATTCGGGTTGCGACAATAACGAAAAAACGGCCAAAGATGTATGTAATTTTGGATGAAAATTATTATTATTGTATGGGTTTAAGTTTCCAAATCTAAAGGAATTATAATGAAAATACTAAGAAACCACACGAAAAAGGAATTTAATCATTTTGGCCTAATAACTAATGCTAAAATCCAAAATTTTAATTTTGGCAACTATTCAACTTTAGTCAAAACTGGCACATGTGTGATCGCTTCTCTCGGAAATATATAATATGTGCTAAAAAAACCGAAATATGTATTAAAAACTTAAAAAATGCCAAAATATGTGCTTAAATATAAAAGGAACATGAAATCACGAAACTTGGAACTTAAAATCTCGTAATCTCTGGTGGTACTGCGGCTTTTGTTTATTTTAATACTCTTTGTTAATTTAGACGTGCAATTCGGATTGCGATAAAAAGGAAGAATCGGCCAAAAATGTTCGTAATTTTGAGTGAATATTTTAATGTTATTATTAATTTATGTATGTTTTTAACTTTATTAGCAATGAATGGTATTTTTTGAAATTTAGGATTGCAATTCGGGTTGCGAAAAAGAAAAAAAAGCATCAGAAGATGTAAGTTTAATATGGTTGAAATCTTATCAAAGATTATTTCTTTATTGCAAAGAATGGTATTATGGCCTTTTAGTACAATAATTTAATGCGAATATTTTAAAATTTAGGCTTGCAAATCTGATTGCGGCAAAAAAGAAACATCGGACAAAAATGTAAACTTATTATTTTGGCTAAATATTTAATACATTTTCTTTAATTTATTTGCGGCTTTTGTATTTTACACAATTTGTTAACATATTGAAAATTTAGGAGTGCAATTCGGGTTGCGATAAACATGAAAAATCGGCCAAAGATGTAAGTTTATTTTTCTGAGGATTTATTAAATATTCTTTCTGTATTTTGCGGCTTTTAAAATCTTTTTGAAGCATGTGATTTTCAACAACCAATTATTAAGTTTAGGAGTGCGGTCTTCGATGCGACACCGAAATGAAGGTGGACTCATTAATTTTATGGACCATGAGTATGGATGCCAAAATATGGAATCCATATTTTTTTTCCTGAACTTGGAACGGCCTAAAATGACCATAAAACATGTTTTTAGCTTGGTTTGATGATTCAGGAAAGTTTTAAAATCCACATTTTCCATATTTTGGCTTATGTCCATTTTTGGCATTCCTAACTATGAGTATGCAGCTAATTTTATATAAGAATTGTGCTGTTACATTCGATATATATTTTAAAGTCTGCATTAATGATCAAAATTTAATTTTTAAAATTAGGGATGCTTTACAAATTGGTGCGTCGACCAAAACGGGGTTCGTTCTTGAGGGCAAAGGGGAATAAAGGCGATTGTCAGAAGGCGGATATGATAGGGTCGAAAAGTTAGGGGAAATGCGATAAATCGGATAATGGGCGACTCTGACCGTTCAATCAAATCTAATTCAAACGGCTTTCAGAAGTAAAGTTCAAATTAAATCAAATAAAAGTGAAGCTAACAATCAATCCGAACCACCACCACTCATTTTGGAAATTTAGAAGTGCCATGCAAACTGCAATAACGAAACTAAGGTAAGTAAATAAACTGTAGTCATGAATATGGTTGATGCTCACAAGGGAGCAATGTACGCCATGGATGTGTAAATGGATGCCGTAAAAAAATTGGAATTTTGGACTGTCAACTGGAACTTTTTATCAATTTATTAAGTAGGGTTCAGTCCCGCAGTCGGAGACTGAGATGTCGGGGATGAAATTTTTATGAAAATCGAAAAAAGTTTATGCAAAGGCACAGAAATTCTTAGAAACTCATCATCAAAGAACATTCCAGCATTTAATAACCAATAGCATTGCAAAACAGTGCCAAGGATCGCGCTGAACAAATTTATAAATTTAGATGTGCCACAAAAATTGTACCGAAATGGAAGTAAGTTCATTAATTTACTACGGAAACAAAATTTGTTGATTTTAGCCATGCGACAAAAAATGCGGCGGAGAAATGGTAAGTTATTATTATAGTTTGGAATTGTTAGGTAAATAAATTTTATTATGATTATTATCGGATCTTTCCGAAAAAACCAATCACATAAAAACAATTTTTTGCGGGTTTTTCCGTTTTGGGCCGGGACCGGTACGGGTTCTCGCCCGGTCACTCTTTTGAAATCCCGGTTCCGGGTTTTATGATTTCGCCGGTCACTAGCACAAAGCACCACCGGATCCATTCCTTTCTGACGAGTTTAAATTTGATTTTCGGATATTATTTGAATTCAATTTTGGGATTTAAGACTTTCAATTTTTGTGTTCAAAATTGAAAATAAGGCGTGAAAAAAGGACTAAATTTTGTTAACAAATACAGTCACTTTCTTCCAAATTTTTTCTGGTGGCGCCTATCGGCACCGCCAAACTCCCACTTAAATAAATTTTGTTTTTCTTTTTCAAGCCCTCAAATTGCTCAAATAAGTGTTAGGGGAGAGGAAATATATTGCAAATGCTAATTGTTGAATAAGAGGCAAAATTAAGCCTTAAGACAACCTTTTAAAAATATTTCTATCTTGGACACCAAAATCTTGATAGGTATTTAATTAAAAAATCAGTCTGACTAAGTTTTTCATACAATTTTTGAAAAATAAATTAAATTTTTAGAACTCCTGCATCTTCCTTTGCAACCTAAAAGAAGGAGTAAGTTTAGCGCATTAGGTTCATACCAGAATTTTTTCAAAATGTTGCGCCTGAACCAGCGGGGTTTTCTTTCGAACCCCGAAGCCAGTGGGGTTTTCGACTCGATGTCAGTGGGTTTTCGAACCGAAACCATTGGGGTCAAAAAAAATCGTTTTTTAATTGTGCCGACATTCTTTAATTTTATTATTCAGATTAATAAGTGCACCAAAGAAATAGTGGAATCGGTAGGCTATAATTATTTCTGACAATAATTGGCCTTTAAAAATTATTTTAACAAGCAATGCGCTGAGCCCTGTCACGACGACATTGAACATGTTGACTTTGACTATTGTTTATGGGACTGCAAGAAACAAGTAGGGTTTGTTAGGGAGAATGTATTTAATTAGTCTTTTTTCCGCAGACAAGCAATTTATACACTTTTTCTAACCCCCTATAAAATAAACTCTTAAGTCTTGATCGACATACTTAAAATGTTTGAATGAAGTTTCTTACTAAACTTTTAAATAGTATTGATTCATGATTCGTGATTTTTTTGAGCCAAAAAAAAAACGGGATCTATTCCCGAAAATTTTTGTTTTAAAAAGGTAAATATAAATGCCCTGTGTGGTGTACGCTCAGTTTTCAAGGCTGCCCTTTTTTCGCAATTCTAACATTTTTACGATTGCTTTTTGTAGTGAGGACTTGTACTAAAACCACACACAATTTTAGTTTTGTACGATAAGATGCCAAACAATTGACGCCACAAATCAATGCCACGACAATTGTTCGACTTTATTGGTCTGTTTTTACAATACAACTTATTAATTTAACCAACAATCATTAATTGGCAAAAATGGAGTTATATCATCCCTGATTTTTATTTTGATAAAAAAAAGTGATGCATTGATTACGAATCTGTCAAAAATTCGAACAAGTAAAAATACATTATGCCTAAATAATGATAATGTAGTCTGAGTTTCCCCTGTGACTCATTAGGTGGGAACAAATAGGGGAGAATGATATTGGAAATACTCAATTTTGCTTTAGGATATTGTGGAAATGCCAACAACCACTTTTCTGACGACTATAAATGGCACAAATCCGATGACGACAAGGAAATTTTCGAAACTTTTCGGAATTGATTTTATTGAAGGTATAATGAATGCATTATACTCTTTGAACTTGATGAAGGGTCGAAATCTGATTAATTTTAAATCTTTTACAGGGGAAATAGACAACTGAAGTGACTGAAGACCCGCGGCCGGCGGAAGAATGGTCTAAGCAATTCTCGTGTTTCATCACTTGGCCTGAATCTTATTTATTCCTTTTATGAATTAAATTAATTGGAATTTACTTGATTATAATTGTTTTACTCTTTATTGTATTGTAAATTAAAGTATGATAAAATTTTATGCTGTGCGAGAGTCTTGGTTTGTTTGATAAGTCCGGTTTCCAATTTTTTTTAAACTCGATGATTAGTTTTAAATTATTTGGGCATTTTTATTACATCATTTGAAAGCTTACAGAATCAGCAGAAGTTAAGCTATCCAAAATGAGTTTATGAATTTTTTCAGTAAAATTGCATCTTAAAGCTCAAATGTCATCAAGTTTAGAGAATTTGTTTTTTAAAGATTCGAACAGACTTTTGGTGGAAAATTATTTGACCAAATTGTTGTGGCAGAAATGGCCGAACTGCGCGACAAAGTGGTCACAAAGAGAAATGTTGTTAGTTTAATTTTTATTTGAGATTCCGAAGATTTATCAGTAGAAATCAAGTCAAATTAAAAAAGTTTTCATCATGTAAATAATATTTTAAAGCATATATTTACATGTTTGCATCCATTTAATGACTACAAAAATATATACTGTAGAAAGAAGCAATCGCTAATTATTTTCACAATTTTTTTTGTTCACATCATTTATTTCTATGAATTAGTGAATTTATGGACAAAATCATCTAAGGATGTCAATCTTTTTATAAAAAATGATTTATTCCCCCAAATTCATCTAATAGCTTTTATCAGATGGATATAGTCTAGTCAATTCAATTTATGACGAATCATTTTTATTCAGCTAAATACCCAAATAATCGTATAAATTTTATGAATCATTTGAGTAAATTAATGGACCAAATCGGCGCGGGTGTCAACTATTTTTTTGTGTATAAAATTAATTTATGCAATTTTGCTCACCAATAAATAATAGCTCATTCCGATAACAAACATTCCGATGGGAGGAATGGCCGCTTCATTCATCAGACATTTTATCGAACTCTTTTTTACAATATTTAGCTATTGTCGATACAATATTCTCTATTTCAGTAATTGGCGCTAACTTTTTATTACATAGCCTGGCAAAATTAGGAAATATTGGATCAAAAATTCATGAAAAAGAGCAAAGAAATTAAAAAACAAAATGAATTCTTTTTTTGATTTTTTTAGAAAATGCAAAAAAATATTCTCTTTATTTTCACTATTTTCCTTTGTTGTGCCTACTCAGTGCAACTTCAGGTGATTGTAATTTCGATTTAAAATGTCAAAGTGAATTAAAATAAATTCATAATAAAAAATTTAGGACGTGAACGCGATTAATAAGGAATGCAATGGAGCACCGGTTTGGATTCGAGCATTTTGTGTATTAAACTTACCTTCCATAGGGTCCCGTTTGAATGCCCAAGTTTGGGCGTCTGCCGAAATTTTTAATCTTTTTTTTCTTTATCAGCCAAATTCTTAATTATTCTAAACTATTTTTTTTGCATTTAAACAAATTTAACCAGATATGATTCTAAATACGAAAAGCCAATTTATTTAGACTTGATTAGCTTAGTTTCTGCGTAAACAACGCTTCTTAGGATGCCAAGAATATAGCTAAAATTAAGGATTTCTCCTGCTCTGTAAATTGCTCCGAGGTAGGATTTATAATAAATTTTTATCGTTTATAAAGAAAATAAGTTTAAAAAAATTTAGCAATGCATCTCTGTTTGAAAAGATGAGGATATGGTAATAAAATAGGTTTTTGTAAGTATTAGTGAAGTTGACAATCGGTTTAAAACCGGGGGGTCCGGATTTTGAGTTAGGTCGGTTTCGTGATACCAGGAAAAAGCGCATGGAAGGGATTTTAAATAGTGTGCAGCATGGTATCAGCAGTATACCGCTATATTTTTCGATATACCGGTCCGGTATATCTACCGAAACTTTTTTCAAATTTCTGTAGTTTTTCGGTATTGATATTTATCGAAATATGTACAGATATGTACCTAAATACGATCTTTTTTTGCTATAATTTACACCTTTAACAAAGGAAGAGGGCCCCAAGTGATTTGGAACATTAATTATTATCATTGACAAAAAAAAATGAAAAGAAATATTTTGACATAAATGATTAAGCATTCTATAGGTTAATACCACCTACCTGTAACAGTAGTCAGGGACATATCCACACATTATTTTTGACGTGTTAAGGCAAGCTTTGAACGGCCATCGGGCACCTAATGTGGCTCCGACGTCATAGACCACTTGTATTTGTGGCTAACTCTCTTAGATTCTGCTTAATATAACATTTTTAATTCTCAGTTAGGCCATTATTGACCCCCAGTTTTTCGGTTTTTGCCGATTTCAGTTCGGTTAACATCTTGGACTATCCTAATGAGACGGATTAAATTTATGGATACTTTTTTTTATTATAAATTTGACTTTAAAAGGCATGCATCTTTTGAACTATCTTAAAATTTAGAAATGCAACGCTACATGCCTCAGCACCACAAATGTAAATAATTTGAGTGTGTCTGCTTTTTTTGATGAATATTTATTTTGGTGTTGGCTTTGAATAATCTTCAGTTTTTTATTATAATTTAAATTACCTAAATATGATTTATCAATTTGAAATTCAGAACTGCAACAATAATTGCAGTGGACTTAGTACGGTGAGTTACATGACCTCTATTTACGATATTGTAGCCTTTGATATGTAAGTATCTAAAATCTAGAATTTTTTGAACAAATTTTACAATTTAGATGTGTCACCAAAGTATATGCCCTGCCAAAAAAACGGTAAGGCTTAATATAATCATGATTATTGGGGACTACATACATACATTTGCTTGAACTTTACGGCACGGTCGGTAAACCGATGGTAAATCGAATTTTTCCTTTTTTCGCTTCCGGTTTTCACCGACGAAAAACAAAAAACCCAATAATAATAAAAAACTAGCTCTATTACATCACCTATAGGAAAAATAGATAAAATCCCAAAGGAATATATGTAAAATTCAAATCAGTCAATCACCATTATTTTGATCCACTGTCATTGTTTCGCCAGAGCACTGCTAGGTTATTTCGCGAAAAGTGCAATCAATTTACCAAAAGAGACCGGGCCACATCAGTATGGTTTTTTAAAGATTCTTACCCATTTTTCACGATTTTAAACCGGTTCAAAAACAGGTTTAAATGCTTTTCCCAATCATTTTTTGGATTGATTTATCGTTTTAAGCACCTAAGAAACCCTATAAAAATGGTTTTATACGATTTCGGCGCTCTAGGGCATATGATCAATATTTACCGGCTAGGGTTATAGGACGAATTATTAAAAAGTACATTGAAGGGGGTGGGGCTTTATTTCAAGGGGGAGCTATAGATCAGGGGAAAGGGCTCTAGGTTAAGCGGACCGGGTCACGAAAATTGCATCAGTTTCCAATAGATTGCTGTGAGGTCCAAATTTGGATTCATTAATTTAGTAGTAAAAATTTCAAACTTCTAGGGGCCTTCAAATGGAGGGGGCCTACATTCAAATAGAGGAAATACGGTAATTAACTGCTATTTCAAGAAATATTTTTAATTAAAAAAAACCGTACTGATGTGGCACGGTCTCTCTTGGTCAATATTTGCACTTTTCGCGAAACGCCCATTTTTGCACTTTTCGCGAAGTGCCCTTTTTGCACTTTTCGTGAAATGTTGCGGCACCATGGGGGAGGGGGGAGGGTGGGGTCTGGGTCGTTTCGTTCCCAAGAGCCATTTGGCCATAACTTTTTTGTTTTTTTACCAAATCCCATTAATTCAGCAAAAATAGAAAGCTCTAGTGTTTGGAAGCAGGCCCGTATCCAGGGCGGCGGAGAGGAGGGGGGCCCCCCGAAATGGAAAAAATTTATTTTTTTCCCAGCAAAAAGGAAGGAAAATTTGAGAAAATTTCAACTTCCCCCGCCCGCCCTCCCGAAAATTTTTTCAGGATTATGGGCTTGTTTAGAAGGTATGATAAGCAGAAGCTAAGCGATTAAAAAAACTGCATTATTCTTAGATTTAAAGGACTCCCGGTTCGAATTCCTAATCTCCGAGTGGTGTGTGTTGTATGTTTCACTGGCATGTCTGCTGTGGGTTCGAATCCCTCGTTTTGTAAAATGATTTTTTATTCAAGTTTTTATGCAGGGAAATAAATGTTAATTTTCTCTCAAATCTTTTCGATTTAAAAATTATTTTTGGAGTGGAAATAATTTAATTGAAATTTATTATAGATTTATGCGCTGTTTTTGTGACAAATTTTCTTAACAAGCCCAAAAATATTCTCAAAAACTTCCGGTGTCGCCTATAGGCACCACCTGCCCCACCACTTTATTGTATACCAGCGCCAAAAGAATCAAATTTACGCTGAAAATTTCACCGCCTTTATGTAATTTTTTGGCGCGCCAACTTTTGTCAACTGCAATTTTTGTCAACTCATTGAAAATAAACCATAACTTTTTTATTTGTCAACCAAAATTTACTAATTTGGTACCATTAGAAAGCTCGGTGCGTTTAGAGTTTACGAATAAGCAGAAGCTAAGCGATTAAAGCATGTGCTGAAAAGATATGTGTTAAGTTGACAAAAAAAAATTAAATTTTCGAGTTTTAAGATGTAACTTTTTTGCTAGATGCTTAATCGCTTAACTTTCGCTTATTCATAGTCTTTAAACTAATAGAGCTTTCCAATGGTACCAAATTTATAGATTTCGGTTGATAAATAAAAAAGTTATGGTTTGTTTTTGATGAGCTAACGTGGAGTTGACAAAACGGGGGGAGGCGGTAATTTTGGGTAAATTTTCTTAACAAAATCCGCTTAAAAATGTCAAAATCTTCCTCGCGGGGCCTATCGGCACCGCCAGGCCCCCCATAACAAATTTTGTTGTTAAGTTTAATGTCAAAAAAATGTTAGCGGCGAGTAATAATTTAAACATTTTTTCGAGTGCCCGACCCGAAACCCGAACCTGAACTTTTTCTCAATTTTTGATGACGAAGAATGAAGAACATAAATTATTATTCACATAATAAAATAATTTTTTCCTCAAAATTTTCAAAAACACACCCCCAAAAATTGACTCATTAAGTCCCGGTCTCGAAATGGTCCCGAGTCTCGGTGTCTAGTCCCGGTCCCGGTCCCGAGTCCCGAAAAATTCTTGGTCCCGAACAACACTGGGCTTTTCCACCCAAAACATAGGTGTTAGTAAGATGATAAACTATTTATATATGTTGCACCCGACATTGAAAATCACCCGATTCTGAATCGGGTACCCGATATTGAACGAACATTGGTGAGTTCTGACAAACATGGCGTAAGGAATCTGAAACCCGAAAATAAGTAAGGGATCCGGTCTATGCCGAAGTTCGAACAAGTCTGTAAAATTTCAGGTTTCTATCTTCATATGAACATGTTTAAAACATTGAACAAACATTTAAGCTGATTCCAAACTTCGAAAAAGTTTGTTGAATGTTTTTGACATGTTCGGATAAACATTGAACCGGAAATTTTACAGACTTGTTAGACATGGGGTCTAAAATCATTTCACAAAAATGGTTCCTGTATTCAAACCTTTTTAACCCCGTGTTTGGCAATGTTTGTCAGAACTCACCAATGTTCGTTCAATATCGGGTACCCGATTCAAAATCGGGTGATTTTCAATATCGGGTGCAACATATATAGTGCTAACAAAAATATATCGAGTTTCAGCTCAAAAATTAAATGCTCTGCAGCAGGGATGCAAATCCGAAACCCGAGAGAACCTCTAAATTTTTTGAATAGCCTTACCCGAAACTTAAACCTGAAATTTTTCTCAACCAGATGTATGCTCTTAGTAAGATAGCACTGAACACATGAACTTTTCTCCAAGACCGAAACCGGGACTCTACGGGCCTTCCAAAATAAATTCACAATAAATTGTAATATAAAATTTAAATATTATTGGAAGAATTTACATGCAACTTTTAATTTTTTTGCACTGTCGAAAAATGTGCTGAATTAAAAAAATATTTCTTCGATATATTCTAGGTTCAAAAAAGTATAAATTTTCTTTATTTTTTTCTGTATTTTTAACGAAGTAAAAAAAACTCGGTTAGGTATATATCGCGGTATACCGATACCGTGCCGCATCTACTTAAAATTGCGCTGCAGGGCTATTTTTATTAATTTGTATTTTAATTTTAGAATTGCACCACCCCATGTGACAAGGCCTTTGTAAGTTATTATTAGGGCTGACAAAAATATGTACGAAAAATGGCCAAAATATGTACATAAGTATGTAAAAAACTTTGTCAAATTAAGAGAAGATCGAAAATTAGGGGTGCAAATTTTGTAAAAATTTTTTTTTCCCATAATTGCAGTTTTTTTAATTTTACAACCAAAAATCCAGAAAAATACACTGAATTTAATAAAAAATTTAAATTTTTGAATTTTAAAAGAGACAAAAAGTTGATTTTAGGGAGAATTTTTGAATTTCGAGTAAGAAAAATTCTTATTAAAGGTGCATTTAAAAAAAAATTGAAAAACCAATTCTTAGGGGTGCATTTTTCGGTTTTAATGTATTTTTGTTAAGCAATTTTCCCAAAACCTGAAGAAAATTTATCAAAAGTCCCGAAATATGTATAAAAATATGTAAATAAAAGTCCCAACTTTTATAAGCACATGACAAAAAATTGTTTTTCCTACTAATTAGACTTACGTAAAACCTAGGAAAAAATATATGTTTACATAAAATTGGCAGCCCTAGTTATTATTTATCTGCGAATTTCATATGAAGTTAAGCTTGAATTTAGACAATCATTTTAAAAACATTAGTTAAACAAAGTGAATATTTAGAACTGCCTAAGAAATCCATGCGAATGGGGAACCTTGGTAAGTTTGTTTATTTTATTAATAATATTGGGCTGTCAATTATATCATGAAAAAAATCCTAGGAATGCAACCAATTGTGCAATGAAGCACAAAAAGTGGATTAATTAATCTTAATTGTATCATCCCGGATAGTATGCTATGCAGTGGATACGTTTTTCAAGGCTCAAATAGCCGAATATAATGCATTTTAAAACATGCGCCCTTTGAACCGATTTGAAAGTTTAGGAATGCCCAGCTTATGATGAATGCAATCCGGAAATACCTGCCACCTATGGTCTATCGCGTTTACATTCTGTAATTATTTATTTTTCTATTTAATTCACTTTAAGTGGCATTGCGGTTTATACATACTTTAAAGCAAGCATTTCAACTAATTTAAAATTTAGAAATGCGAATCCGCCTGTAATGAAAAAATGAGTTGTTTTAGTCTAATGGTAAATCGACTAAAATGAGTTGTTTTAGTCTAATGGTAAATCGACTATGAGTAATTTCAACAACAATATCGTTAAAGAATAAATTCGACAGTGAAAATAGAAGCAAATAAATTTTAATTCTCGAAATTGATGGCTTTTCTTTTGACTGGCATTGTAGGCCAAATGCAAATTAATGTGATTTGTTAACAAATTTGAACATTTAGGAGTGCGAAACTGATTGCGACAAGAAAACTGATGAAAATGAAAAAAAAGTAAGTTGTTCTCAACCAGAAGGTATAATTCGACAGTGAATAATTTCGACAGTATCCGGAATCAGGAATGTTTTTTTAATCGATAAAGTTGGTGTCTTAAAATTTCTCAAATCTTACCTTAATTTTTAAAATATGTTAATTTGTGTGTCTCTTTTTATAAAAAATTATAAAGGCATATATATTAGAACGGGAGGACTTTTTTTTTTAGCATTTTTATCAATAAATTTTTTTAAAAATGAAGGTTTTTGGTCAATTTTTAGTCAAAAATCGCTTAAAAACTCACCTATTTTGGATTAAAAATACCGGGTAAGTCCGGAATTTTTCAAAAAAATCTGGAATCTGGAACCCAAAATGTCCGGAAACCCGGAATCCGGTTCCCATCCCTGATAAGTACCCTTATTTTACTTTTGACTGGCATTGTAGCACAATGTAATTATGCAATTTATTAACAAATTTGAAAATTCAGAAGTGCAAAGATGATTGCGACAAGGACAAACAAGTTAGTATTGGGTTGTCCGTTAAGTTTTGTCGTTTGTTTTTTTGACTGTTTACCATCATTTTCAAAATAAATCTTATAAAATTTGATATCATTGGATAGATCTGAGTCTTCTCTATTGAATGACAACCTTGATCATTTTTGATGGATTTAGGGCCAAATTTGCTGGGTAGGTAAAAAACATGACCATAATTTCGGTGTCATTGAAGCTAAACAGATAATTGATATGTCAAAAGATAAAGCTTTCAACTCTATTATTACATTGCAAGTACCGCAAAAATCCGGTCATAAAGAAAAATGTTTTCTTAACAAAAACTGTTTTTGGCCAATTCCCCAGTGTATCTGAAAGTCATAGTAAACATGAACCAAATCAAATTTTTAGTGATTTGGGCCCAAAAAGAAGATTAAAGCTTATGTTTTCGCTACGGAAATGTGTGTTTTGGACATCTTTATGTAAATTAATTTTTAACACATTTTACCGACCCATACAAAAATGGCCATATCTCCAAGAATATTAGACTAAAACCATGATATTTTATTATCATAAGATAGAGGAATGTTAAAATGATACCAAATATATATTTATTTTTCTTTTAAAAATTCATTTTTAAAAAGGGTTAAAAACATAGAAAAAAAACGACAAAAATTAGCAGACAACCCAATAGTTGAGTGACGCTGTAATTAATTAAAGAAACGTTTGTCCCGGTAATTAAGGAGTGCAAGAAAAAGTGTGATACTGACTTTGAGGTAAGTTCATTAATTTAGTCATGAATATGGCATTTAAATTTTACATAATTAACGGTATTGTAATTTCCGGATTATAAAGTTGGCGCTTTTTGAACAAATTTTAAAATTCAGAAATGCTACACTGGTTATTGCGATAAAATATTAGCGGTAGGTAAATTCAATAATTTTAGTCATGAGTTGGGTGCAATTTTTATTTAAATAGTAAATTACTTGGAATTTTAAATTATATGCAACTCTTTTTGAACAAGTTTGAAAATTTAGACGTGCCATGAGAACTGCAATGGCGAAATAAAGGTAAAAGTCATTTATTGCAGTCAAGAATATGTTTACTCCCAAAGGGTGCATGCCCGGGATGTGCCGAATCGTAATCGGATTTTGGGTCATAATCGGAATCGGATAATCGTAATCAGATTTTGCTTCGAAATTCGATTATTACACCCCAAGAATTGACCTTTTTTGAAGGAATTTTTAACGAGAATATCAATGAACTTAGCAAAAAAAAAGGTGTAATCTGCCAAACAAATGAAATTGTCAATGGCCGAGTGGTTTGTGTTGTATATTCATTGGTATGTCTTGTGTGGGTTCGGAATCCTACGTATTGTTGAGAAATTTTTATTACCTTACCTTCAAATTTTATTTAGAGAAATAAATGCTAATTTATTTTATAGAAATTATTTGGTGATCAAAAAGCCTCATAATCGTATCGGATTTTTGGTCAAATTTGAATCGGATTTTGTGCCGCTAAGCACATCTCTGGTTCATGCACTAGAGTCCGTGATCCTGAATTTCGGATTATAAAAAGATCGGAAGCCGCCGAACCCCGAAAAGATCCGTTTCGAAACACGGATTTTTTTTATAAGACATATGCTTTTAAACAAGTTTTAAATTTTAGACCTGTGACAATGGATGTAATGCGAAAACGGAGGTAAATTCTTTATTTTAAGACATGATTTTGGCTGCTATTATTTAAATAAATATATTATTCGCTTTTCACATGTATTTTAAATGATTTTATTAATTTTAGACCTGTGACAAAAAATGCGGCGAAGATATGGTAAGATCATTATTATGGTCAAAATTCTGCACGGATATTCTATATGTGTTTATGCCAGGGCTACCCTTAAAAATTCCACGAAATTAGACAATCACTTGTACTAATAGTGCACAGATAGTCCCTTAAAATTATTTTATTTGTCCGAATTCAGACCCGGTCTTCGTAATCCCAGAGAAATAATTTTAATGAGAAAAAAATTGGATGGTGGACGCGGGTGCTGCGGGCGCCGCCAGAGATTTTTTGAGAATTATAAAGATTTCTTAATATAAGAAAAAATCATAAAATAAATCACCCTGATAATTTTTAAAGTTTTACTATCTTTTTATGGTCATATAATTTCAAAAACTATAAATCAATGGAAAGCCTTATATCTTTAGAAGCTATTAGTAAGCAGAATATTGCAATTTAACAACCTTTGAGATTTTTATTAAAATCCCCAATTTTGGTGTATTTTACTATTTATTTGTTAACTAGTTTTTTCATTTAAAATTCATTTTAGTCATTAGTATGATTAACAATTATTTATATAAACTTATAAAAATATATTATTATTTAGAGCTCCTGCAAAAACATTTGCAACAAAAAGGAAGAAGTAAATACATTTAGCATGTTCCGTTCATTACCACAGGAGTTTATAGCATAATTTTGGAATGGATTTCATCCGCACAAAAGTTTAATTCAGATTAAAGATTGTACGAAAAAACGAGTGGAAAAGGTAGGCTGTTAATATTTGCAGACAATAATTAGCTTTTGAAAATGATTTTATCAAGGATTGTGTTTTGCCGTGCTATAACGATAAAGATCATGACTTGGATGACAAATGTTACCGGGACTGTAAGCGAAAAGTATGTTTTTGTTGGGGTCAGAACTAGCGGATTCATTTCATTTTTATGGCATTTAATTTTATAGTTTTATTTTGAGCATTTTTATGGCATTTATTCCAGAGCCATATTTTTCCAAAACCTTTTTTGACTGATTGTTTTGAAGAGGATGGCAGTAATCTGAAATGTTTGGGAATCTTTGGGGGAATGGGAAATCGGCTTGTATTAAAATCAGTCACATAATTAAGTCTTGTTTAATACTGTGCAACATAAATGATCTGCAATGCCGCGACAATTGTGAGACTTTTTTGGTTTGTTTTTTGGTATTATTTAATTTAGTTGTAAAAAAATGAAATTACTTGTCTCGGGTCTTTTTTTTGCAAATGAAAAATCTTAACTTAAGGCTTTCGAATGTTACCAAGCTTGAAGAAATTATTTTATCGAAATAAAGTATCCAATAGCCTATTTTATTCAGGATGCGAAAATACCAACGACCACTTTTTCGACAACGAATCTGTCTCTGAAAACGACCACTTTTCCAACGATGAATCTGACGGTGACAAATGGCACAAATCCGATGATGACACGGACTTTTCAGCAACTTTTCGAAATTGAACTTGTGACTGGTATACTGCAAAATGGATTTGATGAAGGGTCAAAGTTTGCTTGGAATTAACCTTTTTTAGGGGACCTAAAAGACTGAAATGACTGAAGACACGCCGCCGGAAGGATGGTTGGTTAAACAACAATTTCTCGTATTTCCTATGCCCACTGTTCGCTGGCGGGCCGACAACTTTATGTATTGCCAAAAAAAAGTTCTGTCATTTGAAATAATTTCTTAAATTGTAAATTAAAGTATGATAAATTCTATTAGTGTGCGAAGGTCTCGATTTGATTATTGGCATTGATATTTTGGTCTCGGTTCCAAGTTACAAATGAAGGATGTTTTAAAAATAAAATATTGGATTAGCAAAACAAAATTATTTAGGGGATCTGGTGATTGATTTAGGCATTCATTTTTTGAAAAATTTGGAGAATTGGCTGTAATTTTAAATAAATATTTCATTTAAATTTTCCAAATTATCAATCAAATAGCAGATTAGAAACGAAAAATACACCTTCTCTCCTGAAAAATAATATTGAATGCTTTATTAGACTTTATTTTTTTGTATTTTCTTGTTAATTTTTTTTCGAAAAAACTGTTGTGTTGATTGTTACGTGTCGTCCGTCACCAAAACCTTAACGCCTGACATATAACCAACCTTGGCATTTAGTCATCCCAATTTTTCTGTTTCGGCAACCTTTTAAATTTGTAATTTACAACATTTCCTCCCCTGCATTTAAAACAGATTACTCATTTTAACAGTTGGCAATTCTTTGAATAAGGAAAATGTTTTGTTTGTTCACATTTTATAAGATTTTGAATTTGTTTTTTTAAAATTAAATTATGCACATTTTCTTAATCCAATTTTCATTTTTTGATTTTTCATTGCAAAATAAATAACACTCTTAGTTGATAATATACGATAAAAAGGATACAAACATATATGATCATTTTAAATTAATTACCCTCCACCGGCGCCTGGGTCGTTTGAAGGTCAAATGCTATATTCCCATATCCGCGCACTGAGACTAATAAGAACACATTTTACCCCATTTTCGTTTTGCCTTTTATTGTGTATCTATACACATTAACGGGACGTTTTAGCACATTCAAAGTTTTAGGTGAATAACTTTTTTCAAATTCATAAAAAATGAAGAATTAGTAACAATGATTTAGCGAAAACTATGCGATTTGATAATTCTCGAAAACACTATTGATTTACATATTAATTGTAAAACCTTCTCGGTTTTTGTAAACTTGCTATCATAACTGAAGTTGATCGTTGCTTGATCTTAACAAATTTTTTACAGCCAAAAATGCTGATAAAGCAAATAATATTCGTATTGCTACTTTTATATGGGGGCTTCACCTTTGCTTACAGGTTGGAATTTTCCCCACGCTCGGACAACGATTGCCCACTAAAGTGTGGAAGGCGACAGATTACGGAAGAACGCGTAAAAATTTTCGGATTAATATTTGAAATTATTAAATTTTGTTGAAACTAATCTTCCGAATCTGAATTTTAGGTAAATAAGAAATTAGACTATAATATTTATAATTATTTTGGAATTGATATTATCATAAGAAATATATTTCAGATATTTGGAGGAGCAGTCGTTGAAGAATACTTATGGCCTTGGACATTTCTTCTTGCCGCTTCGGACTGCGATGGGAAGAGCTCTTTTTGTACAGCCCAGTATATAGATAAGTTCAATAAACTTAAAAAAAAAAATCTGAAAGGCTTTAATTCTTTTTGGGAATTCGAAAGAACCTTTCTAAAAAAACATATTTAATTCACAGCAAAAATAAAAACAGCGCTAAAAATTACTCGAGTTTGTTGCTTTTGGCGTGGCTGACTTTTGTTTTTTACGTGCAGATTATTTTATGACGTCAGCACACTGTCTATATACCGACTTCTTTTTGTGCCGAAAAAATCCAACTCGGCAAAAAAAAACCAATTTGGGTACCATATGAAGTCGAAAAGATTTCGTTGAGTTCACATGGGGAGACTTACAGTATTGAAGATTTCTGGATTGATTCTCGATATGACTCGAATGCGAACACTGAAACGTATGCCCAAGATTTCGCATTAATGAAGGCACGTAAAATTTTTTATTTTATAATTCAATATTTTAAAACTTGTAATTTATTTATCCCCAATTATATAAAATTCCCATCACGAAGCAATTTTGATTCAGGCCAGCAGCACAGTTTCTGGTGTTGAACCGATTTGCCTGGCTTCACGTCACGACAAAATTAAAGATTCGTGGGGCAGTCTCGTTGGATATGGAACTCATGTAAAATTAATTATCACTATATATACTTCCTAAATTATTTGAGAAAATTAACAAAAATTTAGGATTTGACTGATCATTCACCAATTAACAACCTCAATTTTTCTTATATTTTTGCAAAGATCAAAAATTATAATCCCCTGAAATGAGCCCCCCCCCCCCTCCCCTCCTTTGAAATAAAGTCTCCCTTTTGGGATGCTCCGGAATATAGAGTCACGGAGACTTTAATTTAGGAAGTCCGTAATATTAAATAGTTTAAATTTGAATGGATATGTAATCTTTTTCAGGATATAATTGAGGCATGGGACCGTAAACTGCGTCATGCGACTGTCAATTTGGTGTCAACCAGTCTGTGCAAAGTGTAATCTAACAGTTAAATATTTTCATTAAATATCATTTTAGCAAATGGGGAAACAGCGCAAAATTATGCACTGTGTCGAAAGATTCTGGCGCATTAATTGTAAGGAGTCTGCTTACTCATAGCTTTTAGACATCTACCTAGAGATTTCGAATTATTCAAGTTTCAGGAATTTATTGACTAACAAAAAATTGTAGTCTAAAAATTTTAATTGTCAAAAACCAAAAACTTACTTTTTAAAATAGATGTAAATAGAATTTTTAATTATAAATTATGAAAATAAAAGAAGGATTAAAACGCCCATTTAAAAAAATATAATTTGAATATATTTCCAACCTTTTCATGGTGATTCCGGAGCGGCACTTACAACCGGACACCTGCCAGCCAATGTCCACTTCGCTCAAGGACTATTGAGTCAATATATGGCAACAGAACATCGTCAAAATCAACCAGGTATTATCAATAAATGTTTTTACATATTTTCTGTTCGTTTTAAGTTAATTTGCTCAATAAAAAAACAATAGACGCCGCGGCGTGGGTCAGAAGTTTTCCATTTTTTTTGGCTGTTATTGGAGCTGAAATAAATAAATGTTAACTCATTCGAAGCAAAATGCAAAAAAACGCATTTATGCAGAAATCGAAAATATTTATGTATAATTTACCGAAAAAACAATAATTATTATCAATATATTCCAATTTTATTATTTGCTCAAATTGACTATATCATTTTAATATTGCAGATGTTTACACGCCAATTGCAAACTTTTGTGGATTTATCTCTTTCACCACAAGTTCAAAAATTCAGTGCCATGACCCATACAACACGGACGTCATTGGCAAGTGCAAAAAAGCGACTCCCAAAGAAGCAATCGATGCTTAATAATTCAAATAAATATTACACTTTATTCTTTTTGTTGGAAAATTTTGTCTTATTTTGTTGATATAATCTGACAAAAGAAAATAAGCCTTATTAATAAATTTTTGGTCTTATTTTGGGGATTCATAACGTAATCGTATTTTTGAATTCGAAGAGAATTCATTTTCTCCCTGGCATTGCACCTAAGTCAATGCCATCCTAACAAATGGCTCAAAAATTGTTGTGGTGAAAAATAAAAAGTAGGGGTAATTTAATTGTTTGGAAAACCGCAATAATAAGCTTCCAAACATAAATAGGTATTCCAACTTTGGACACCCAATTCATAATGTCAACCACTCAGGGAATTTCAACGATAATCCCTTCACACAACATTCTTTAATATCCTGTCACTTCTCTTAAAACTCATCGTTAGCACTTTATTTAAATAATCTCATTTGCATGCATATTATTACAAAAACATAAACGTTACTTCCTAATTATTCCAGTTCAAGAATTAAAAAAATCATCGTTAACTAAGAAGCCAAATTCGTCGCGTTGACTTGAACGTTCGGAGCTCGTTAGCCTCTGATGTTCACATCAATTATGCAAAACCAATGCTCGAAAAGTGTCCTAGTTGATCAATTTGGCGACGGGCTAATTTTTTAGACCCTAGTGATTTTTAATTGTTTATTTGCCAGCAAAATCAAAAATTCAATCATACATTCCTTTCTTCACTGATCACTTTCGCCGTTTACGCACTTCGTCTGTTGTATGTGTAAAAATTACGAAACAGTGCAAAAGATGGAATGGAAGCTGACTGCGAGCAAATGCAAGTCAAATAAAGGATTTCGATCCGTAGGGGGGAGAGGAATCCGGAAATTGGGATGGGACAGTACTAAATGAAAAGAATGGAGAGAAAAAAAGAAAGGACACAATGAGAGACAGAGAGAGAGAGAGAGATTAAAGGAAAATAAAATTCGGACTATGGAATTTTGTGTCCGAAAATAAACGAACAAACAAAACGAACGGCGGACGAGTGTGGCTAGCGAGGAGTGACCACATCATCACCAAACTCCACAAAAAAAATAAGCCGACCACCTGCTACTGATTTTCATCCGCCGATATTCGGATTTTCGTCAAATTTTTTCCGGCTTCACTGCTCGAAGCCGCCGTCCCCACTTCCTGCCGCCCGCCCGCCGGCCCAGCGCCCAGTCACTTTGTGTTGATGCCCGCCCTTTCCCCTCAACCTTTCCCTCTCCCACCCACGGCCCCACACGAAAACACAATGTTTCTCATCTTCATTCCTTGTGCTGCTGTTGATTAAGCATCGAGGAAGAGGAGGGGACGGAAGTATGCTTGAGCTAACTTACGAGAGGATGTTTGCCGAGAGTGGTGATGAGAGGGGCAGCAACAACACGAGAGCGGGGATTTGGATGCGATGGATCATGGAGGCAGGCAGACAATGGCCAACCGACGAGAGGGGCCCAAATGGGCGGAGGGGAGGGAGGCTTGGGTGATCAACAAGCATCATGACGGAAGCGAGGAGGAGGGAGTGGAAAAACAACAATAAAGAAGACAGCGGGGAAGACGACAGGGGTACTGATGAGGAGAGAACCAGTCATCAGAGTCAGTCAGTCCGTAAGTGAGTCTTCTTGATCAGCCAGCCAGCCATAGTCAGAGTCGGCTGGACCATTTTGATGATGGACCAGAGGCGGGGCAAGAATTGCTGGCGGGGATTTGGGGCGCCGGGGGCGGAGGGCTGGCGGCAAATTCGGCTGCTGTTCGCAAAAGTGGGACACAGCAGCACTCTGGCGGCGGTGGTTCAGCTTGTCACTAAGACATAATATCCATCCACCGTCCGTCTGTCTCGTCATTGTCAAATGAATTTGCAGAGTTCTGCTGTTGGTGGAAACAGACGACGTTGTCCACCACTACCACCACACCGTTTGTCATTACCGTCAGCTGAGGGATGGGGATATTATTGACCCCATCAACCAGCCGGGCCCCCCGCCGATCGATGATCACCCTCAATCAGTGGTCGCCGCCGCCAGCAGACGGATGATCAGTGTCACCCGCCCACCCTCCCATATTCCCACACAGATTTTGTTGTTTTCACCCAACCAAATACGAATTTTCTCTCCAGAGAGGGTGGGCGCAGCGGCAGGCATATTCTGCAAAATTGTCCCATCCTTCCATTTTATTTTTTCCATTAATTTTAGTCACAAAAGCCAAAATAAAATACGAAAATTTCTGATTACCATAAAGAAAAACAAAAAAATTCAAAATACTTTATCAAGAGCAGTGGAACCACCACAAAAATCTAGTGTCTGAATCCAAATTATCATATCATTTTGATAACAGAATGACAAAATTTACATTTCTCAATTTTCAATTGAGAATGTACAGTTTGAAAACTTATTTGGTTAAACATTTTCAGAGAGATGATTTGTTAACATTATTTATTAATTTTATGAATAATCCAGACGGGGCTAGTCTTCGTAAGGGGTCCATGGGACGAGTATGGTGCACTACAATATAACCATAAATTTCACTTTTAAAAAACATTGATATTCACCAATTTAATAATTATCATTATTTAATCAATCGGAAAAGGATACTTTTTTGAGAATTTTATTAACAAACATAAAACAAAAAAATTAAAATTTGGCATGGCAATTATTTTTGAATCCATTTGTATTAGCATTTTACTCATCCCTTTTAGTGCCGCATAATTTTTGCTGGTCAACGTTGTTGCTGTGCCTATTATTTAGAGTTGATCAGCTAACAGAACAAAATGTGCGGCATTTGGGTGAGTGTGCTCGCCGGTGATTTTACAATTGCTCGTGTTGCGACTTTTGCAGATTAATTGCATTTTGGCGAACGGCACATTTTTGAGCCACAATTTTTTTATTTTCGACAAAAAAATACATCATTCTAAATGCAAAAATCAATAGATATCCTTCCATAGTTTCCGAATTTGCCTAATTTACATTTGTCAAGGTAATTTTTGGCGCCGAATATGTGCCAACAAAGCATCAGAGAGAATTTTTGCAAATTGTCGGCCGTGGACCTGACCTGACCATCATCAGCCGAGTGTCGTCCAGAATTTGGCTGGGTTTCCATCGTCTGGCCATTGTTCAGGTGATCCACAAAAATATCGTATTTCCTCAAATAAAGGCCCCATATTTCTCTTTGTAAGGGAGGGCACTTCAATTAGAGGGGGGATTCTATATTTCAAGTCCCAACCATGGGTGGCTTCTATTAGAGGTAACGATAATCTCCAATTGTTTACCCAAATTATTATGAGAATAGCCCGACGATTGTCCAAGTGAACAGCCCATTTGTGGCGATGGTCTTTCGGTGGTTTGCAACGGAGAAATTTACAACCATCGGACAGTGAAAGACAACTCATTAGTGGACAATTCACTCGTTCGGTATGTTGTCGGCATAATGTCCGTTTTTTTTTGTTTGTTGTGTCACACACTGTTTATAACTCAATGATGCCGTAGGAATGGGGGCAGTGATTGTGCCGCAATTATTCACGCCTTTCGTTCTTCCGGCAATGATTTACGTATGTTCTGTGGGAAGGCGGACGCGTGCATGGTCGCGCTTATCCGGATATGCTAATACTATGCATATCCAGAGACAAATGGATTAGCTAATGTCAGAGAGAACTTTATCCGCTTTGTCCCCTCCCATTCGAAGGTCGCTGCTGTGCCGCTTTGGATGGCGTGTTCGCATTTGCCATGGTGGACAGAAAATTCCTCTACTTGGGCAGAGACCCGCTTGGTGTCCGTCCCCTGTTTTATGGGTTCACCGGTCATGGTACATTACTTACCCAATGTCATAATACAACGATTAATCGCGCTGATCACAATATTTGCATTTTTTAACACTGAAAGGCTTGTTGATCGGTTCCGAGCTAAAAAGTATCGAGAAGCTATGCAAACGGATCAACTTCTTTCCACCGGGATGTTGTGCACAAATCCCGCTGGGCACAACATTCCCGGCTGATCAGCAGCAACTCGACAGTGTCAAACGGTTCTTTCAAGTGCCCTCAACAGTCGACTGTTCCATAAATGTGTTCGACACAAAAGTCTGTCTCATTTATATTTTTTCCATCTTGTGCTTCTCAAAATTCCCAGTGATTTTTCGATGAATGAAAATTTCAATATTTTTTTCGAGCCACTTTTTGCATCCATTTATTTTTCAACCAATTTTTGGGAGCAATAGCGCAATTTTTGAAATCATACTAATAAGCATTTTTGAATTTGTTTCAGGCAATTATCCGCAAATTGCTGATTGAGGCGGTTGAGAAGCGGCTGATGGGCAATCGTCAATTTGGCTTTATGCTGTCCGGCGGGCTTGATTCATCATTAGTGGCCGGTATGTTTTTGTTGCTTTTTTCAAATCCAAATTTAAATCCCATTCTCAATCCGTGTCAGCGTTGGCCACGCGTTTTCTCCATTCCAACGACTTTTCCGCATCTCCCGTCGCTTTCTCTATCGGCTTCGAGGATTCGGCTGACCTGGAGAATGCCCGTAAAGTGGCGGACTATTTGGGCATTGCGCATCAAGTGTTGGTGATCAATGAAAAGGACTGTGTCGAAGTGATCCCTGGTGGGCCTGCCAATTCTTCGATATTTAAACAATTTTCAGCCCGTTCCTCTCCCCGTTTAGAAGTTGTCTACGCCTTGGAGACATTCGATCCGCTCGTTGTACGCTGCGGAGTGGCACATTTCCTGCTCTGCAAGCACATCGCGGCTAACAGCGATGTGAAAGTCCTTCTCTCTGGTACAATTAAGGGGACCTAACAATTGGTAGCGTTAAATCGCCGGAGGGGCAGAATTCCCCCGTCGGCCCAATCGGGCAACGATGAGAACCGTGGAAAGAAAAACACGCCAATTAAAACCCAAACACAAGTGTTCTATGCAAAATATCCTCACTCGTGGTTCTATTACAAAAATACCCACTATATGGGGTTATATTAGGGGGGAGGGGTCAAAAGGAGGGGGTGGGGGGTTTTGTTAGAGAATATATTGAATAAATTAATAACCTAATTGCCTTTTCTGTTCAGGCGAAGGTGCTGACGAACTGTTCGGTTCCTATGCTTACATGCAAAGGGCACCAAATGCCCATCAGTTTCATCAAGAGATCCATCGTCGACTCCAACTTCTTCACCAATACGATGTTCTTCGCTGCGATCGGTTGAACATTTTTTCATTCTTTGGATTTGCTTGTTGGCGACTCTAAATTGGGCATTTCAAAGATTTTTGTAAATTTTGATCCGTATTTTCGTACAAATGGGCTAGACGGAAAATTTAGACACCCGAGTAAAAATGAAGGGTTTGGTAAAAATTCGCGGGCCGTCTTTCGGGTCAACAAAACAGCATGCTTTGATTTATGTACAAACTGACTACTAAATCCCGCAAAAACAACAATAATTTTAGCTGCACTTCATGCCACGGGTTGGAAATCCGAGTTCCTTTTTTGGACAAAAAGTTTGTCTCCTTTGTTGCACAACTACCGCCCAGGTGTTTTTTTTTAATTTAAAGCATTTTGTTGACTTTGTTCATTACTTCATTCCCTTCCCCTCTTTACAGTTATAAGCTTATCCCGAACAAAACTGAGAAGTACATTCTGCGCAGCGCATTCCAAAACATTTTGCCAGAGGAGGTGCTTTGGCGAAGCAAAGAAGGCTTTAGCGAAGCACTTGGCAAGGTGATCAAATCCCCGCATTTGTTGGCACTTTTTTAAATTTATTTTTCTAATTTCAAACATCTTTCAGGTCGACCTCGGCGAAGTGCTCGAGAAGCAGGCGGAACAGTTAATTCGGGTAAACCCGGTCCGAGTGTCGAATTGTTTAAGTGCTGAAAAATGATCACATCTTGACCGTCACCAAAATGACCTTGTTCCAATTGAAGATTACTTAGGGTACCACAAATAGTTGGCTGGTTTCAATAAGGCGCATTACCAGTTTTGGCATAGTGGTGACCAATTTAAACATTTTGTTATTAGGCAGTTTTTGGCACTTTGCTAATTTTATACCTCCAATCAGCAACCCAAACGTATTTAATTCGTAGCCGTCAACTCATTTAAATTTTAATTTTCCCTTTTTGGGACACAACATTCGCAAACCGAACAATGCTCTTCCCCGTACAAACACCGCACACAAAGGAGGAGTTTTGGTACCGAATGTTATTTGAGCAAAGATTCAATTTACAAAAGCTGAACAACGTAATTCACACCAAAGTTTACAGGTGGATATATAATATGCATAAAAGATTAAATAGAAAAATGGCGCGGAAAATATTATTTATTTATTTAATAATATTTTAAAGCGCTCTGGACTTATTGCAAGCGCTTCCGGTCCGAGAGTCGAATAATTCATGAATGTTTTAATTCTTAAAATTGTTTATACAATTCTATTACATATAACCTTCATAGGCCGGTAGCCATAATATGAGGAAGGGCGGCCAGAGGCTATTTTCTAGTATTAAAACAAGGGACCGAAATTTTTGAACAACTACAAAAAACAGGGTCGGGAATGGGATTAACTTAATCAATATAATTAATCCCGTTTTGGCCGGCTCCCGGTACCAGGGCTGTATGAAAATCAAAAAAAAAAAATTTTCGTGTACGAAAACGAAACGAAAAAATAAATTTTCAAACACGAAAACGAAACGAAAAAATTTTTGTGGACGAAAACGAAACTCAAAAAGTGACGAAAAAAGGGGACGAAACGGAAACGAAATTTCGTGCAGCCCTGCCCAGTACCGCGTTCGATCTCTATTAGCCAAATATTGTAAATTGTTTGTTCATTGACTTGCGGCATCGCGCATTAATTTAGAACGGCTGCTTGGCAAATTAAATCGTCAATCAGTGGTCGATCATCAGTGAGCATTTCGTCGGACGATGATCAGCCATCATCGGCGGAGGGCAGCAGTGGAAGTGGAGACGAAAGCAAAGAAAACAATCCGGCAATGGTGGCACGCGGCGAAAAGGGCAGAGGGGGCCAAAATGCCGTGCTTAATGAAAAGCAAAAATTGGTGCAAAATGGAGGCGGCAAAAATGGAGCGATTACGACGACGAAACGGATTAGACGAAGATCGACAGGAAGTGCCAAATTAGCGGGAGTTGCTTGAGGGCGGGAATTGAATGGGTTGACATTGGAGCCGCAGGGATGTCAACAGTTTAAGGCATCAAAAAATCGCATGGAAATCCTGAAATTTTGGAATTCATGTCCTTTGACATCCCTTTGGTATGGCGCCTTATAAAATGTGGTTTTATTGTAATTTTATGCAATTTTTTTTTGTATTGACCATTTTAACATTTGGCTATATGTTATATCAGAGGTGCCATCGAAAATTCTTAAAATAAGCCAATCACTGGTTAAAAATAAGCTTTTGGGGTCAAAAATAAGCCAATTTTTTTAAACGTTGTTTTGAGGCTTTATCTCGCATTTTATTCAACAATAATCGGCATTTGCGACATATTTCTCACCCCCAACAATTTTTTTGAGCAATTCAGGATATGAAATGAGAAATTTAAATATTTCCGAACAATTTTGATCAAAATTCACTTTCAGTTTGTCCCTTTTTTGCTGAGCCAAAATAACTGCCTTTCCCATCGATTCCAAATTGATGTCAAAATTGCACGGCACATAATTCGCATACTCATCCCCTTTTTTGCTCATTTTAATGCCTTGAAATTCACGCCTCATAATCCGCGAGAAATTTGCGATTTTGCTTTGGTGGAGCCGTTAACGTAAATAATAAGCTAAAAAAGTAATATGGAACACAAAAATTCTGAAGCCTCTCGTGCTAATACTAGAAACACGAACTTGAAAAATATTATTCGCTTCAAAAAAACGATTTTATTTCAAAATTATCATTCAAAATCGGAATTTTCCCTTGGAATCCAAAAAATAAGCCAAAAAAAAGCACAAGAAGCTGAAATAAGCACAAATCTTATAAATAAGCACGTTTGAAATTTGTAAGCTTTGGACCCTCAAAATAAGCCAAAAGCTTACAAATAAGCACAAATGGCACCTCTGTGTTATATGTATGTTTATATTCCCAAATTTGTCTATACTTTTAAGGGCTTTTGTCCATAAATTAGTAATAAATATTAACAAACTGTAAAATGACAAGAAATATTAAATATATCTAGCAGAATGTTCAAAATGATGCCATATTCGACGGAAAAAATACGTTTTTATAGAATAAATTATAAAATTTTTATGCAAAAATTTTAATAACTTAATAGATAGCCATTCAAATAAAGTGAAAAAAGCCTTGTCTGAAGGCCGAATATGACAAAATGTCCGAATGTCGAAAAATTGTCCTAACCCTTGTCTTTTTTAACAGAATCGTCACTTAGAATTTGGCTTAAGGTTCGTAATTTTCTCATAATTTTACAAATTTACCAATGTTTTTAACAGAGGATAAATCCAATCCATCTACTGTTTTTCAAAAGTTTAAAAAAGTATTGGAACCCGAGACCACTAAAAACTGCGAATGACCGAAACTCTCGCACATTAACATTTACTATCATATCTCCAATTTACGATATTTGTTATAATCAAGTAATTCCAATATTTGCATCAAATTTAATCAAAAATTACATCGGCAACACGAAAAAGCGCTTAATTCAAGTCTTCTGTCACATCAATCTCCTAGGTCTCCTGTCAAAGATTTAAATTTAGTTTATAATGTAAAAACATAATTAGTAACGGAGGAAATCGCAAACTCGAGCCCGAGACCGAATGTGGACAAAAAGGTTACCTAATCAATTTTGATTGAATTTTAACTTTGTAATGTCTTCATTGGAGAGGAATTGATCCGGGCCTTAGGCAATGATTAGTGATTCTTATCTTAAGAATTTGCACTCAAATCAATACCACCCAACATAGCCGCTCGATTTTTAGTCTCAAACGACAATAAAGCTTTCTCATTTCTCTCCAATGTAATAAGTAATCGAAAATCTTCGACCCTTAATAACTTATTAAATGTATTGTACAAATACCATTGTCAAAATTAATTCCGAAAAGTTTTGTAAACGCAGTTTTGGCCATTGTCGTCGTCGTTTGACTTATGGCACTTGTAGCCATTATTGGCATTGTCGTCGTTTGACTTATGGCACTTGTCGCCATCATTTTCGTTGTCAAAATTGTTGTCATTTCCGCAACCACTTCCTGGACAAAATAATAGCGTGCTTGATCGTTTCGTAAATTCAGCAACTTTTTGCAAGTCTTTGGAATATAATTCTCTCTCTCTCAATAACTTTTTATTACCCAACCAATTTCTATAAATTTGATATAATTAGAAAGCTATATATATTTAGAACTAATTCTTCAGCAGAAGATAAACGATTTTCACTCCGAAAAGAATTACCATTTTTCAATTGGAAAAAATAGTCATTGGTTTCTTCAACTTTTTTTCGAAGTGGTTGAATATCATTTATGTCTTCTGTAAACATTTAAAATTAAACCAAAAGGGGATTTTACCATTTCGAAACCTTAGAGCTGAGCATGAGTTAGACCTAATTTCAGACGGAGTTCGAACTAAACCCAAAATTATAAAAAAGAAATTAAAATGACTAACGACAATTAGAATAAAATTAATTAATACTTCAAAACCTTTTCCCTGTATTTTGAGTTTTCAAAAAGTTATAATTTTTCGACATTCGAAAGTTTATATTTAGTTTGAACAGGAAAGAAAGCCCAAGATTGTTGTTTTTTTCATATATCTTGCGAGATATAATTTTTATTTTTGGTGATTTTGAAAAAAAAAATTCATAACGAACTTAAAAATTAACAAACCCACTATTTTGAATTATTTATGTCTGACAATTTATATAATTTTCATACCTAAGGCCCTTGGTTAAATTAGAGAAATTGGATTATAAAAACAGACCAATGCAGCCCTGCAATTGTCGCGGCATGGAATTGTGGCATTTGTTATTTTATCGCACCGTTCCAAACAAAACTTTAAAATTTTCGTAGCTTTAATACAAATTCTCACCCTGCGGCACATAATACTAGGCGGAGGGCAGGCCCGTAAGCAGGGGGAGGGGAGGAGAATGGGGGGAATTCCCCCCCCCCCCCTCCGAAACCAAAAATTTGAAAAAATTTGCCGATCCCCTCCCCCCCCCGAAATGGAAAAAATGGGAAAAAGGAAAAAATTTTTCCCGACTTCCCCCCCCCGAAACCAAAAATTTGAAAAAATTTGCCGATCCGCTCCCTCCCCCGGAATTATTTTCTGGTTACGGGCTTGGTGGATGCGGTGCCGGAAAAATTCCTGTAAATTTATTTCATTTCATAATACCTAAGATTCACTAAAAGGGGCGGGGCTATCGGTTGTATTTTTTGTATAAATAGCGGCTATTTGTTTAAAATAGCATAAACTTGAGTTCATATTCGTGAACAGCAACCCCGAAAACCCTTGAAGCATAGGTATTTATAAGAGAAAATTTTTTTTGTGGTCTAAATTGAAAGAGTGCTAAAAGCTCAATAAATTTCCTGCCGACGTTTCCGGCACCAATTGCTTCTCAATTTGAGTGTGCCCCAAAATCTTTTTCCGATTAAAAAACTTTTTTGATGCCGAATTAACATAAACTTACCTTTCGCTTGCAGTTCCATAAACAATATTCATTTTTCGAACACAAACTATCGCAAGTCTTTTTAAAACAATTATTGAAAAGGCAATTATTCTTTGCAAATAATATTTGGCTTACTTTGTTCACATTTGCTGTCGTGCACTTTTTAACCTGAATAATAAAATTAATTTAATGTTTTCACAATTTAAAACGGGGTTTTTGCAAAATTTATTGCTGATTGATTGATTGTTAGGAAAAATAATAATCGCCAATGTCACTTGGAAATCAGTCAGCGCATTATTTGTTCTCTATGATATTGTATTAAGCCGGGTTGCTCATGGGTACGAATAATGCCGGGATTGTCCGGATAGAGACGGATATGGTTAACGATTTTATACAAATGGACAGGATATGAAAACTAGGGTTATATCCGTACACGATTCTTAAATTTATATCCATGAGCAAAACCCTGAATATAAGAGGAAGTTTTTTACGAAAAAATGTAAATTGAATCTAATTCCTGTCTCTGCTGGTCATAAACCGAACTTGCTTCACTTACTCCTTCTTTATTGTTGCAAATGGCGTTACAGGAGCTCTAAATGTTTTAATTTATCTTTTATATAATTTATAAATTAAATATTATTAATCATTTCTAATGATTAGACTATTTTTTACAAAACCAAAGAAAATGGAGCATAAATATTAGAAGGCTGTCAAAATTAGTTTAAACCGGAGTTTGACCACAAAAAGAAATTTTCAATTTTGCATTACCTTCGTTTCACCGCATTTTTTGTTGCAAGTCTAAATTTCAAAACTGTTTAATAATCGAATGCTTTTAAAATAGAAAAGCCAAGAAAATATAAAAAGATATTTAAATAAATTAACAGTCCAACTCATGTCTATAAATGAATGAATTTACCTCCTTTTCAGGGCACTTTTGGTTGCAGTCCTAAATTTCAAACTTGAATAAATATCAAATTAAATACTTAAAAAATATGCATTAAAGAATTTGGATCCTTTTTTGGCACCGGGTCCATATTCCTAGCGTGTACCCCTCTGATGAGAATTCATGAATTTACCTACCACTAATTTGACGTCGCACCAATTCGTGAAGCATTTCTAATTTTTAAAATTTTGTTCGAAAAGAACGTGTTCAAATTATCGACAGTTATAAAAAACACTTTACTTATATAAAATAATTATCTCATCCATACTTGTGAATAAATGAATGAATCTCACCTCTTTTTCAGTGTCGCATTTCTTTTGGCAATCCTTAATGTTTGAATTGGTTAAAAAGCGCATGCTTTCAAAATACTTATCAAAAAGCATCAATGCCACTCTTTTTTATGAATAAAAAGTACAGAAATTGTTTATTTGAAAATTTTTAGCCAAAATAAACTTACGATTTCAGTTTTGTCGCAATCAGGTTTGCACTTCAAGTATTGAAATATGTATTTACAAATAAGTTTCAGTCCAAATCAAATTACTTTTATGGCATTTTCTTTAACTTCTTGTTCGCAATCAGATTTGCACTTCTAAATTTTCGATTTTGTTAACAATATGAAATTAAGATAAAGCCGCTCAAAATGTATTAAGTACAGAAGTGACCATTAACATAAAGTCTTCAGTAAAGCGCGGATTTTAGAGGTCAAACACATCCAAAATAGCTACTAAAAAAACCAAAAAAGTGAAAAATGGTGGCTAAAAATAGCAAAAGTGCTAAAATAGAAGCCAAAATAGGAAAATAGGGGCTAAAAGGAAAATAGGGGCTAAAAGTATTAAAGCTTAATGAGTTTATTTTTTTTTAAAACCATCAATGCTATTTTGATTCGTGCAATTGCAAAATGTGCTTTTGCACTATTTTTATTGTAGAAATTAGTCATGATTTCGTCATAAAATTAAATAATTCCTTGCATTGTATTCGGCTAGAAATATCTATTTTTTAGGGTAGTGTAATTTTGGAATTATTAGGGTGCATTTTTGTGAAAGATATGGCTACAAATTATAAAAAATTTGCAAAAAATACCAAAATAAATAAACATATAGAAGCTAAACGAAGCTAAAAAAGCGTCCAAGGGGAAAAGAGAGTGACCACTTATCACAAACTTACTTCTTTAGATTTGTCACAAAAATCTGCTAGGCAAGTCTAAATTACAAAGTCAGCATGAATTGAAATAATTTAAAAAGAAATACACTCAGCCCTCTGGCTTATGACTAAATTAATAAACTAACATGGAATTTTCCTGCGCATTGGCCCAAGCAGTGCTAAATTTTTAAATTTGTGCGCATTAAAATACATTATGCTGCAATATCACTCAAAGTGAATTACCTAAGTGCATAAATGGGCATATTAATAGGTCCGCCCCAAAATGAAATTTCACCAGCAAAAAGAAATAAAATCAAGTAAAAAATAATCTTACATATTTTTTAACAGTTTTCTTATACAAATCTCGCAAATTCTGGCACCAATCACCTGACTGTCAGCTCCTACCATATCTTTGCAAGTAGGTGTACAATTCTAAATTTTCAAATTTGTTAACATAGCGTGTTTTAAGCTGAAATGCAATTCAAATCGAATTATTATAAAAATAATTATTTGCACATATAAAATGTTCAGCATTCATTAACTTATTATGATCGTCATAGCAATTGGTTTTGCACGGCTAAATTTCAAAAGTCAAAAGCGCATGAATTAATCAATAAAAAGCCTCAATACAACTCAAAGCGAATTACTGTATTACACATTCAGCCAGCCCTCTCTGGCTTATGAATAAAATTAATGAACCAACCTCATATATGCTATTACGGCATTTAGGTTCGCATCCCTAAATGTTCGAATTTGTTAACCAAAAATGCGTTAAAATAATAGGTTATGTACTTTTTAATCACTAAGTTGCAAAAGGCGGCTAAGACAATTCCAAATTAAAGACCTTTTAATGCTAAAAAATATGTCATTTCTGGCGCAACATTAAATTTTTTAAAGTAAAAGATAAATAAATGAAAGGTTCGATGGCGAATAAATGAAATGCGAATGTCCCTAAAAAATGCTCAAATCTGAATAAAGCGAATGCGAAACCCAAGGAGATGAGTTACACTATGCTTTTTTTGTATCATTTGCAGGGTGCCGATCTCAGTACATTAAAAAGGCGGCAAATGCCGCAAAAAGACGGTATTATCGGTATCATGATTTAATTTTATAAAAATGCATATAATAGTGGATTCATTGCACTTACTTCTGCCTCTTGTATCTGATTCTTTTTGTCGCAAACAGATTTGCAGTCCTAAATTTTAAAATTTACTAAAAAATGCATCTAAATATTATTTACATTAAGCTGAAATACCACTCAAAGCGAATTCATTACAGGGAAATAAGGAAATCGAACTACTCAACGCCTTAATCAACTTACGTCTTTAGTTTTATGACAAGCAGATTTGCATGACTAAATTTTAAAATTAGTTGAAAATCGCACGAATTAAATGGTACTATAAAAGCCGCTCAACGCGAATAAAGTAGTACATAAAAATGACTCTGCTTAAATTTTCATTTATAATTAAAATTAATGAAATAACTTGGTGGGCGTTTTTGCAGGCTCCCGGAATTTTGGACACCAGAAAATTGGACACCGAAAATTGGACACCGAAAATTGGACACTGGAAATTTGGACACCAATGGAAAATTGGACACTAGAAAAATGGACACTTTAAGAAAAATTATCCGAACATTTTTGGTCAGGCATATTGATGATTGAATGATGTGATGATAAATTGCGTGAAAAGTTGAGGAGTCTTTTTAAATGGACTGGATAAAGAAAGAAAAAAGCACCCAAAATTTCGGCAAAATAGCGGAAAGTTTCTTTAAGAGCTATTTACGTGGATTTGCACCAGGGATAAAACCGGATGCCAAAAATGAAAATCCGGAATTCGATTTCATCCCTGATTGTTATATATTTTGTCTTTTTATAAGCAATTAGATCATCACTTCTTTCAGTAAAACTTCCCAATTGCTAAAGTTTTTCATTTTTGTTAAATTTATTTTTGTTTGTTTTTTACAATATTTTAGTGTCCAATTTTCCAGTGTCCAGTTTACCTTCGGTGTCCAAATTTCCAATGGTGTCCATTTTTCCGCTTGGTGTCCATTTTTCCGGTGTCCAAAATTCTGGTGTCCAATTTTCTGGTGTCCAAAATTCCGGACACCGTTTTTGCATGGAGCTGGGCATTCCTAAATTTTCAAATCGGTTCAAAAGGCGCATGTTTCAAATACGAAAAAGAGGAATAAGCCTGGGAAGAACCGTGTCTTTGGCTCTATTGCATTTTATGAGTCCAATCAGAGTTTATGAGTCTTAATCTCAGTTTTTTGAAGTGTGTAATTAAATATTTCTAAGACAAACTACTGAACCATTGCTAATTGCAGAAAATTTAGATACAAAATCACAATTTTAGACGGGATATTGGAATTTGATTTCCTTGAGAATATTTTGGATGTAGCCCCAACTTTTTTTCTTCGTATATATAAATGACAATTCTTTATTAAAAATTGATCGGACTCATAAAAAACGGTTTGGACTCATAAACTTTAATTGGACTACTTAAATACTCGATTGAACTCATAAAGTGCAATAGAGCGCATTATTTCATGATCTTGGCCGGTATGGTATGATTAAAGGTACGAACTAGCCTTGTCTGCTTCTTCGCACGCTCCGACGCATTTCTTAATTTTCATAGTCTCTAATGTGTCTTATTAAAATACCATAAAAAGATTGAAAAAATTACAGAAGCCTTATTGCATATGGTAGTGCATTTCTAAATTACAAAGTTCAAAATGTAGCAATAATAATTAAAATTAATTAATATTTTTGTTAAAATGCGTAGATGGCCGCTCAATTGACAGTACCCAAATCACTTCGCATAGGTTAAATCTGGACAGATCGATTTGTCTCAACCGAATGATTTAAATGTTTTTTTTTATTTATAAAGTTTCGTCGGTAATTTCAAATCAAATCGAAGTAACTTACCGTTACACTTTCCTTGCACTTTTCGTTGCAGTTCTAAATTTTCAAAGTGAAAATTAAGCGAATAAGCAACTCTTAAAAAAGTTACAATTTTGAAGCTCGAAAATATTTCGGTTTTCTTGTCTTTTTTATCACAACTTTTTTATATATTGCTCAATCACATGGCATTGGTTTAAGACTGTGCTTCAAATTATTCAAAACAAAACATAGCATTTGGTTAACCAATAAAAAAGTTATGTTTCAAAAACTTGACAACGCCCTTCATGGGTGGCGGGTTTAGGGATTGCTTTGGCGGATTTAGGAATCGTTTTGGCGGATTTAGGGATTGCTTTGGCGGATTTAGTGATTGCTTTGGCGGATTTAGGAATCGCTCTGGCGGATTTA
>JAKKIK010000236.1:0-39004 GCA_024500135.1 Heterodera carotae
TTCGAACGGTACCAAATTTATAAAATTTGGTCGACAAAGGAAAAAGTTATGGTGTCCTAAATGTGTCTGGTCCGGAACCGGCGGTCCGGAAACGTCCGTCCCCCTATTACATATATGCCCTTGAAAATTCCTAGGTTCTTTTTTACTTTCTAAATTTTCAACTAAACTAGCGTATATAACAAACACACAGATGAAAGAACGTTTCGAGACAAGAATCAATTTTGATGGGTGCTTCTTCCTAAGAGAAACTAATGCAGGTCGATATCTATGCCCAAAGGGTCGGTGTGCTGAATTCAAAACGCGTTAACAAAAAATCTGTTGGCAAAATGTTTATCAAAATAAATTGAATTACAATTTAATTTTCAGCTGTGTTTCTTAAGTTAAAACGATGAATAAAGAATTTAGCAACGGTTCAATTGCTTTGTTTGAAGATGATGTGAAAATTGAAGAAGCCTTCGATGAAATTTTCAATCAGATACATGAGCATGAAAACGATGTTTGTTATTCTATACATTACTTTTTTTTAATTACTATTTAAGATGTCTTTCGACCAAGTCGATGAACTATGGACAAAAGTTGCACAATCCGAAAAGATGATCGTCAACGAAACAAATTTTCTGCTAAAAAATGAAGGTGGTGCTTACTATAATTCTTAAACAAAATTAGAATGTTTTAATTTTAAAATAATTTAAAGGACTTCAAAGTTCCATCGAATCCGAAATGAAAACGCTGAAGAATGCAGAAGCTTCATTGGAGGCATTAAAGAAACGTCATTTGGCGTTGGTTCACCAGCACAAGGAGAAGCAACGGAAAGTCCTTTCTTCGATAGACCAAGGTAAGAAAAATGTTGGCTAAAAATCAAAACGCCCAAGGATTTCAACCTTTTAGTCCATGGCTTTGTTCATACGGATGACACTGACATCGAACATGAGAAAAAGACGTTGCAGAATATGTTGGAATGTTACTCAAATCAATTGCTGGAGATAAAAAAGAAGATCCTGGCCAAAAAGCAGATTTTCTCCTGAAAATATAGTGTAGTACATAAGTGACTTCTTTTGATCTCTGACTTATCTGAATAAAATATATACTTATTGTATTTAATGAATCTTCTTTTCAATGTATGTATATGTTACTTTTTAATTACCTTATATTGTCCTTTTAAAAAATTATTGCAAATACACAGGTACACTATAATTTAGTTTATTAAAAGTGTGTGTGCAATTTTGTAAATGGGTCAGTCGTTTGTAGGACTGAAGAAATTTTTATGTCAGGTTAAGTGCAAAGTACCGAGATCGTAGCTGTAAAAATTCACTTTTGGGGCCGAACGTCCCTTTGGATATGGCCAAAAAGACCGCGACTCTAAAATTTTTGAAATACAAATTATATTTATTTCAAAACAGTATTTGTTATTAACAGGAAAAATTTTTGTTTGCCATGGCTGACAACACTGAGTTCATCACGGAAGAATTTGAATTTGATCAAACTGATTTTGAATATGCAATGGGTCAACGAAAATTCAGAAGGCAGACAAAGGAGCAGGAGATTTACGGTCGACCATTTTTATCATTAGTCTCCATTTTTGAGTTTATCGGATTTAGGCATTTGGGCTGACGAGGATGAACGTCCTTCGTTTCAACATGGGAAAAAAAGACCAAATGATTCTGCGCCCGTCGTTTTTGTCTCTGGCGGTGTTAAAGTTGGGAGAAAAACTCAAATGGCGGATGTGAGTTCGTTGCTGCTGTTTACTCTTTAAGTGTTATTTAACAGGGTTCTCTTCAAGAGGACGAGGAGCAGGAAAGTGCAGATTCATCGGTCGATGTCCCATCTGAAAAACGTCCCGCTCTTTCATCTTTTATTCATTCGGCACCTTCGACCAGCGGTGTTGGCGCCCAAGAGTTTGCAGGGTTTCGCTCCACCACTTTTCAGTCCGGTGGAGGAATGGCCGATACGAAATGGATGAAATCGGACAAGAGAGGGGTCGTAATGCAAATGATGCAGGTGAATTGCTGTAAAGAAGCGATCTCGCAATTTTTGTTTTAAAGAAAATGGGATATCAACATGGCAAAGGACTCGGCAAGGAAAAGCAAGGCATCGTAGAACCCGTGCAAGCCATCGCAAGGCCCGGCAGAGGCGCCGTTGGGGCATACGGAAGTGAAGCGAAGGGACCAAAATTTGGGGGTAATAATTTGGAATCGATGCTATGACCTTTTGGTAACATTTCATCGTATAGAATCGGCTGCAGAGGCTCAGGCGCGGATTAATAACCGTGTGGACATTTCGGATGCTGAAAATGCAGCGGATCAGAGAGGGCAATGGAAGAAATTAAATGCCGCAAATAAAGTGAAGGTTCACTACAAGACATTGGACGATGTGCTAAGTGAAGGTGGCGAACAGAGATACGACGGAATGGGAAGAGGCGCTGGCGAAAAAATAAAGGTAGAGTGAAAATGATTGCTGATGGAAATAGGTGGTTTTGGGAGGTTATTGCATTCTTTAGATAATTGACCTTACCGGTCCAGAGCGAAAGGAGTACCAGGACTACTCTTCCTTCACACGAAGGGCCAGGCAAGAGACATTTTCAATATTTTAAGGTGCCAATATTCACTGCTTTTCAGAATGCCGACTATTGACGCGGAGCGACCAAATTTCAATATTCCTGAACTTCCTCATAATTTGAATACGTTGCTTGAATTGTCGGAAGAAGAGATACTCAAAACTGATCGGGAAGTGCGGCACCTCAAAGACCAAAATGAGGCATTTCAAAACGAAGAGAAAAGAATTTGCGAGGAAATCGCTGAAGACCAAATGGAACTTCAACGTTTAAAGGAGCTTGAACAGCTTATTAGCAGGTGAATTCAATATATCCGGCCCTTTGGTTCTAATTTATTAAACACAATGAAAAGTCTATTTTAGGTTTTGTTTAACCGCCGATGAGTCATCTTTAGACGAATGTAAAAAACTTTTTCTGAAACTACGCGAGGAATATGAGCCGGAATATAAGATGTTTGGACTCGATGCTCTAGCCATGCCAATTGTGCTTCCAAAGGTACGATGTTATATTTGTTTAAATAGCATTTGTTCATTCATGATATTCAGATACAGAGACATTTTCTTGAATGGGACCCGCTTAATCCTGAGCAAATCTTTTTTGGATTTTCAATTATGTCCGAATGGAAGGAATTGTTAGGCGATGCAAAAGGCGGTGCCTTGCTCAAGCATTTTGACAGCAACTCAGGCATGTTTTGGTTCAGAGTCGTTGGTCCTCTTTTTCTTCGGCATTATTTTTTTCACTTTTAGCCAGTTTGTCTGCTTTTGACTATTGCATTTGGCACGGTTGGATGCCAAACCTGCGAAGAAAGGCACTTGAATGGAGTCCTCGAAGTAATGGCCCAGTAATGATAAGTCTTGTCCAAAAATGGATGCAAATTCTTCCCGGTTGGATTTTGGAGAATCTGCTAGAACAGGTGAAGGAACTTCTCTTTCTTTTGTAGCCTATTTTTAAGGTTTTGATTCCGAGGATAAAAGAGCAAATTGATTTGTGGGATCCGATCACTGACACCGTACCCATTGAATCCTGGTTGTTGCCGTGGCACTCTGTAATGGGTGACAGGCTATTACCGGCATATGCCTCTGTACGACAGAAATTGGCTAAGGGGCTGAGAAATTGGTTCCCTGGGGACAGAAGGTGACTGCTTAAAAAATTTTTGGACGATTTTTTAATTTGTTCACAAAATTCCATCTAGTGCGATCGAGTGTATTCGGCCATGGAAAGATGTGTTCTCTACTGGCATAATTCAAACTTTTATTGGGATGAACATTTTATCAAAACTTGAAAAGGCCCTGCAATCCATTGACCTCAGCTCAACTGTCCAATTTGATCAGCTGGAACTTTTTGATTGGATGGAATTCATCGGCGGCGAACCGATTGGAAAAGTTTTGGCTAATGCTTTCTTTCCAAGGGTAATACCATTTACTATTCTTATTTTCGGACATTAATATATTGAATTCGCAGTACTTTGATTATTTGCGAAATCAATTGGTTTCTCCGATGCTTTCACTGCAAGAGCTGGAAAGGGTGAAGAAAAATTACATGAACTGGAAAAACATATTACCACAAGAGATTGTCAGTCAGCAAGTTATCATGGGTGAGTATTTAATATTTAGTCAAAAGGTTAACAGTATTTGTCGACGGGTCTTTTTAGACGATTTTTAAAACCGAAAACTTCTTTCAGCCGAACTCAAACGTGCGTTGATTCTAATTGGCCAGGCTCAAGCTCGGCTGACGGGCTCACAGATTCCCGGAACTCACTTCCAACATTCTGTCCCGCTTCGTCCACCACCGCCTATTTTCGGTGTTCCGCCAATGAATACGCCTTTCGTCCAATTGCCGCCGACAAACTTTAAACAGCTCGTCGAGACAACAGCCATCACAAATGGCATTCAATTCTTTCCACAACGAAGCAAATACCAAGAAGGAAAGCAAGTGTACATGTTCGGGATACATTCCATTTACATAGATGGCACGATGTTGTTCCAATATAACCCTCCAAAACGACAATGGTTGCCCGTCAGCCTGAATCAACTGATCGAAATGTCCAAAGGATAATAAGATTGTTTTGTTTACACATTTTATTCAAGTAGTAAAATAAGAAATTTTTATGGTAAAAAGAAGGCATATGAATTGGACACACATGATAAGGATGGATACATCTTTTTAATTTGGTTTGGATGAGAAATAGTGTAAAGGAAGTATGTAGGCTTATAAAATGAGTCTAACGATGACCGTTTACATTAGATTGGGATGAATAGCAATATACTGGAAAAAGAAGACGACAGAATCAAGCCAAAAAATTGTATGATATTAAAAGCCATTGACACGCTTTCCAACATTATATCGGCGCCTACGAAGCAACTGCTTACGCCTTAAAGAATCCAAAACAAAGATATAATAACGTCCAGAGAATGAATTACCGCTTATCATGGAGATGCCAAATTAGTTGTTCATTGAATATATGCCAAGATTCGCTGTCGGGCACTGCTTGGTACACAGCATCTCCATTTTCGCTGAAACTTATCAGTACGCGGTCTTTCATGTAGTCGGAAGCAAGGAATTCGTAGAATGAGAAATAGCCGAATTCCTTTGCTCGGGCCACTGGATCGAAGCCGTAATCGGAACTGCAAATTTTTTAAGTTTAAACCCCAATCTTTTGAAATTCGCGATTGTTGAAGCAAATGGAATATTCGACGTTTTGTTTGTCTAAAACACTATTAAGAAGAAACACGCTTTTGGCGTTAACACCGCTTTATGACTTATTTTCTTAACTTACGCAACGGCATCGATGATCGATGAGAGTGATTTGTATCCGGGAAAGCGCGACTTAAGAGGAAGCGGACTTTGATGGACATTTTTATTAGAGCAAGAGGCTCCATTACCTGAAGCGTCTGACATATTTGACCTCTGAACTTCTTCAACTCATTGCATAAAATTTCACATGCGAAATCAATTTCATGAACTGACGAAGAAGAACGAGACACTGAAGATTCATCTGACGATGAGAAACGCGAAGACATTTTTTTCTTTAATTTACTTAATAAAAAAAAAACAAAATAGTATTTAATTTGTTAGTGAAATTTGAAGATAGAATGAAGAAAGACGACGTTAAAAGACTGTGAAAACCGTGCAGTTGGGGGAGGGGGGAGGGATTATTTGTGGTTAAGTAACTCATATCAGTCAATTGCCGAATGGCAGGCACATCGTGCATAGTTTGAAAATATCAAAAGACATCATCAATTAGTCGTGTGGGCCCATGGCCAAGGGAAGTCAACTGAAGGGAACGAAGCTGGCACGCTACCGGCGGAGTTTGAGTACGGATGTGGCTAGAAGGGGCTTTGCCGGCGGCGTTCAAAGCCAATTGGAGATGGGGTGGTGCATTTGTGAGTAAATAGTTCAGACGGCGATCAGATGTTTCGTGATGTATAGAGGCGGCGCTGTAGAGACGATGTAGCCCATTACCCAACCCTAAAAATATCTCACGACGCCCTCGGGACCCAAACGGCGACGTCAAAACTATCCCGATTCCTTGAGAGAAGAGACAAATCGATGACTGTATTCCGTTTGTATACTAATCTAAACCCGTCCGAAGTATATGTACTTCTCAGTACTTGTGATAAAACAGCAGCCAAGTTGTTCATGGCCGATGGCCCTGGGATCAGCCCAACCACTTTTTTTTAATTTGATTCAGGTTTTGCTTAATACATATAATTTTTGTCTTAGGTAAGTCGGGTCGTTTCGGCATCCTTTTCGGCGCTGGTTTTTTTTATACGGCGCCGAAACGACCTCGGTTCCAAAGTGGGCGCAAAACTTCCCATCTATACACACTGACTTTTTGTCGAGGTAAACGTATTTTTGGTCACCTTTTTGGCAATTTTTCACCTTTTAATCGTTTAAAAACCAATTTAAAGGCGAGGGAAGATGCTTATTCTTTCAGCAGAACCAAAAGAATTCTTTTTGAGTTTTGTTTACATGCTTAACTTTCTTACCCTAAGCTGAAAAATGGTTAAATGTTAATGATTTTACAAAACTACAAACATATCGTTTCCGCTCTATCGCACCCATTTAATCAAAGTCAAAATGAATGATTGATCGACAATTAGTTTTCTCATCGCATTTTCTCTCCAATCAGCATCATTCCCTTTCATCCCCCTTTCACCACTATACACTTACCTAAATGGAGTCTCAACAAATTACCCAATATCTTCTACTCTTGCTGACCCCGCTCCCCCATAATCTTTTTCCTTCCCACTCGTTTTTTTTTAAATTGCCTGCCCAAATGAACGATGCGAGCCTACGCCGGAAGTTGAATTGGTTGATTGGGCGAGTCGATCAGTGGCGATGTGACCCAATCAAAGGTTGGTAGCTACAGAACGTCATCGCCGCAACAGCAGCTGATTGCACACTTAATATTGCACCAATTTTTGGAAGAACGGCTGAACGGATGCGCGCGCATTGACATCGAATTTGAGAGTTTTCAAATCGTACAAATTCGAATGTACGGAAATTACAGTAATTAACCCTGGTTACAAAATGAAAGAAAGGTCTTTCTTTTCTTGCCTTCCTTTCCCTCACATTCATTTCTGCTGGCAAACCCCCTTTTTCCAATTTCTTTATTGTATTCATTAGCTAAAAATGCCGGACGTATCCAATTTTTATTTCAAAATAAAATTTTAATTACACACAGCGTATCGAAAAACGAGATGTGTGACAATAAATAGAGAACGCCAGAGAAAAATACAAAAATCTTTTCCTCTCATTTTGGCGTTCTATTTCTTTATCTCTGTTTTTATTAATTGATAAAAATATTAGCTCCAACTTCGATACGAACAACTTTTAATGCATACGTTAAATCTGCTTCAAACTTGAACCATCGATAGAAGACAAAATTGCGCATCGATGATACATTCACTTTTTGTTTCCTACATTTATTTCTTGAGATATAATTCATCGAAAAGCATGGTCTAAATAGTCATTAAACTTTTTCATAGTGCGTTATTTTGCTTCTATTTTGCTCTAAAGAGCTTCTCCTCATTTAGAGCTTTCAAATTATACCAAAAATGTAAGAATTGATTGAGAATGAAGCAAATTAAGGCAGTTCATAGGATAAAGAAATTTAAAAAATAATTGACACTGAAGGGATTCGAACTTCATGTAAATTTGCCAGTCATTTTTGGTGACTGTCGCACAGACCACTAGGCCACGATTCAAATCTTTATTGTCGTTAGAGCCCAAAATCGGAACGCTGTGTACACAGAACATTTCTAATTTTTAATCCAAGTCGGTCAATGACTCTTCTATTAATTCGGCCTAAAAATAATCTTTGATCCTCCAATTATGTCAAAAAACATCAAAAATGCATTGTTGGCGATAGCGTTGCTAATTCTGGTGGCCTACCCGACTTTGACTTCCGGCACTGAAGTGCTTAAATCCTGGAGGAGGAGAACGTCAGAGAGGAGAAAAAGTGCCGAGGAATTAGGTTGGTTTAATTTAAATAATTATAGTCTTATTGTTTAGACTCATTGCTCTAATCCCTTTAGGTGTTCCCGAGTGCAAATCGAACTTCGATTGTGTGACCAGCGGTGTTTGTGTGAAGGATCGCAGCGGAAAGGGCCGCTGTTTCTGTTCAAGCTCATGCCCACTGAGTACGCCGCTTTCATTGATAGGGTCGTCGACCATTCTTTAAATTCATTTTTAGTTGTGCCAGTGCAATGCACTGAGAATAACCATTACAGCTGTGTGTCGATGGGCGACTCGTACATTTCAAAGTATGACATGAGAAGTCCGTTGTGCTACCATGTACGTTTTTATGCCAGTCATTTTGTGCTTTATTATTTTGAAATCCACAAAACAGAAAAGGTGCATTTGCCCGCCACAATTTGATCCTCAATTTGTCCTTTCACCCGCACCAAGTTTCAACACACGGCTGCCAATGAAATGTGACAAACGTAAGCTTTTCATTGATTAAAACAACAACCGAGAAAAATAAGATGGTTTTGGAACGTCAAAAAGATGACATCGAAATTAACTAATACTATGCCTTTAAGGTGAGCTTGACGTGGCGTTAGTTGCCACTCCGTCGAGTTCCGTTACCATGGGCAGTGTTGCTTATCTGTTCTGCTGTGTCAACTTGGACCCTCGCACTTTCATTTCCAAAGATGGCGTTGTATTTGTTCAAAATGGTTCCATTCGACGTCAACCCACTAGCACTCCATACGAAAGTTTTTCCCACGACATCGACACCTATTTTTCGGTATTTGGATTTGCCACAAAATTGTTCGTAGAGAGTCACATTTCCTCTGCTAAAGGTGCCAACTTGTTGGGTGCTCGCTATAACCAATGCCCAGCTTAGTGATTCTGGCACTTACAACTGCATGGTTCACCCGGCAAATGCTCGGTACCGAATTATCAATGCGACAATGGAATTTAGTGTCAAGGGTGAGTTGTTTTTCACTTGCAAGAAAATGCCTAAAAACAGCACATAATGGAAAATATTTTTATTGTTATAGCTCTGTACCATAGAAGGGTGCCTCGTTACGCTCGAGAAAATCACCGTAGGCCGTTAATTGGTTGTATGTCCACGTTAGAGAGGGAGGGACGGGCGAGCGATAATGTCACCGAAAAAAAACAATGCTTTATTGCGAATCCAGTCAGATTTTTACTGTAATTCGCTATTTTTAAATATTTATTTTCAAAAAAAAATGAAAACGCATCAATTTGTGCGTTTGTTCGCTCACCCTCCCCTCCACCACCTTACCTGTAAATGTCTTATCAAGATCATACATGCGCAAGGGCTGCTTCGACCTCCCCCCCCCCCTCGTTCGTTATAGAGCCATGATTCCCCCCGCCCCCCTCCCTGCGTTCTTCGCCTTATTGTTAGCGCATCCTTTGCGCATGTATGCCTAAGGTACTTGTTTGTTTTTTATTTTGTTGCCATATAAATGCGTGTTTGCTCTTGGTGTGGTCCTTTTGAATTACAGCAAATCGGAAATAAAAGTTCCTCCATTTTTTTTTGGTATCGCTATTGTGCTTTGTGTTCTTCCGCTCCTTTAAGGGCAATTTTCTTCATTTTTTAGTTTCATTTGTTGTTTACATTTTCTTTTATTGCATATTTGGCAATTAAAATTCCTTTCCCCTTTTAAGAGATGCTAAGAAAAAAGAGCGTCACAATATCGCCCAATAAAACTTCAGTGACTGTGTCATGGGAGCAGGAAAGTGGAGCGGAGTTGCAAGTGGACATGAAGTACGATGGTTTAACGGTTATTTTGGTAATACAATTTGTTTTTGGCAGGCTTTACAAAGAGTCGACTTGGCAAACGGTTGGGGATCAGCGAGTGTCCTTTTTATTCGAACTAATTCATTTAGATTGAAATGAAAAGAGGTGTGAAATCGCCCGTTGTTTTTTACCACCTTTCTCCAGCGACCTCTTACAAATTGGAAGTGAACGTGACCGACGGACAAAACGAACCTCTGAAAATAACTGAGAATACAATGACTTTGAGTGACTGTCAGTTTATTTCTAATGTTTGTTGACATTCAAAAAAATCCCTTTAGTCCCAAATCCGCCAATTTTGGATGGCATTGGCATTGTGGATGCCGAAGATGGAAACGGAGAGAAATTGTGTAAAGTTGAATGGCGTCCTTCACGTTCAGATACTTCCATGGATCAAGTCAAACGTTATTTTGTAAGACCTTTTCATATCCACGGTAAACTAATTCTGTTTAAGGTCCAAATTTCGGGTCGAATTCGTTACGTTTCGCCCGAAAGCAAAGTTCCACCACTGGATCATTATCCCCAAAGCGTGGATTGCTCGAGAGATGAACAGAAAGGGCACCATTACATTGACTCGGACAATTCTCGCACGTTTTTCTCCTGCAAATATGGGCCATTGAAGGTATTATCTGAAAGGGAATTAATTATGTTCATAAACAATCATTTCTCATTTTTAAGCCAAATCGGAACTACTCGGCCACTGTTTGGGCTGAAAATAATGCCGGTCGCAGCATAGCCGTCTCCATTAATAGCCGGTGTATGATGGACTTTGCTGAGCCCGCGCACATCGAACCGCCAATCGTTGCCTCCCGTCCCAACATTTCTTCATTTGGACTTATTTTCGAGCGCGAGCCGAGCCAAGAAAATGGGCCAATTGCGTAATATTAGTTTTGTAACAATTGCACATCTAAATATCGCTTCATTTGTTTTCCAGCTGTTACTACTTGGCCATTCTTCCATTGCCTTTGAATGTCAGCATTGATGTGCTTCCAACACCCACAAATGTCACCGTGGACACTTTCGACAAGGCATTGAAAAACAACCAAGACCAGCATGCAATCAACAACAAACAGTTCTTCGCCTACATTGCAGAAAGCTATACGCAGTTTCCAAAACAGGCAATTCAAGTGGCTATTGGGGGGATTTATCCAATGCCTGATTCTTTTCAAATTATAACTTTTTTTTTGTGAGCTTTTAATCGTTGTTCGGCTTACTCCTAGCTTCTAAACATATTAGATTACCTAGTAAAAATGGTTCTTGGAGCGAAACGGGCATTTCCCGGCAGATTAAGTTAAGCCTTTCTCTTTACTGATGAAGTTTCGTTTTACTTTATATTTAACGAAAGGAATGCTTTTAATTTGTTCGGTTTATATTGTTTTGTTTCCTTCAGACTGTCGTCGGGGACAGAGACACGTCCGCTGGCATTGACCCTTGCAATGTGCGCTATATGACCAGATACACTCCTTCGGACTCAGCGCTCATTCCGCAACTCAAATACACTGGCTTTCTCATTGCACGCGTTGACAGAGACAGGAATTTTCATTCGCCTGACCAACAGGGACATCCATCTCCATTAGCTTCGAATCGGTCGGTTCGTCAGATAAAGTTTGGGGCGTTCCCAATGAGATGGAGGCGACAGCTGACCGACCTTGACCCGGCGTACGGCTTTTCAGGTAAACCGTTTCAATTTTTTGTGGCATTTTTGAATTTTTAGGTTATTTCAAGCCAGTTCCGTTGCAAGTTGGCGGCACTGGAGGCATTTCCTCACTGGAAATCCTTTTGATCAGCTTTTTTGTGTTAACATTTTTGGCACTCAGCACAACAATCGTCGTTTACTTTATGCACAAGTTTGTGTTACAAAATGTCGTCGAATTATACGCAGTTTGTCACTCCTTTCAATGTTTTAGGAAGGGCATCATCAAACAGTTCTGTTGTCCCTCCAAAAAGGGCTCCCACGACCTGCTAAGGCCAGGCATTCCCCCGGCGCCCATTCGGTCGGACGACCTTCCCGCGGAATACATTTTGAAGCACAGAGACTCGGACTACCAATTTACGCAGGAATTTGAAGTGATTTCAGATATTCTTGCTGCTGTGCTCTAAATAATGCCTTTTAACAGATGTTACCGCGCGGGAAAAACCTCGACCATACGATCAGTGAACGTAAGGAAAATGCACGCAAAAACCGGTACAACGACATCAAAGCATGCGATGCCACGCGAGTACGACTCCGACGTGTTCCCGGCGACCCGAACTTTTCGGATTATATCAATGCAAATTTTATCAAGGCATTTCCATTCAATGAATCACATTGGGAATATCGAGTTGTTCTTTTTAGGGATATAAAGGAAGAAAGTGTTTTATTGCAACACAAGGCCCCCTGGTGAGAGGATTATACTGTATAGACATACGAACAATAATTCTCATTTGTTTTAAAGGAATGCACCATTGGCGATTTTTGGCGGATGATTTGGGAGCAGGGATCTCGAATGATAATCATGGTAAATTCGCCAATTCTAAAAAACAATGATCTTCGAAACGAAAAGGGATGAGAAGTGTCGGTATAATTTATTTTATTAGTCACTTTCCTCCCCTTTTTGGGAAGATGTGCCATCAATCGCATTGGCGCAGTCACCTATTTTCAGAATATTCGAAATTCTCATTATAAATTTATGTGACAAGCCCGATATTTGTTTTGTTAGGTGACAAACTTGAGGGAGCGTGGCCGTGAACAGTGTGTTAAGTATTGGCCTGATGATGACGAGCATCCGTTGGCTTTTCGTACTCTGGAAGTGGCAGCGGTTAATTCGTCATATTTCGCGGATTATACGGTTATTTTTCAAAAAATAAGTTCTTCCGTAAATGCTTACACTTATATTGTATCAAAAAGGCAACGTTTTCAATTTCATTTACTAATTAATTCTCACTAAAATGATATTTTTCAGCTCCGTGTCTTTGAAATGTCCGACACTGAGCCGCCACCTCAACCGGCGAGAGGCAACGGTCGAGTGAATTCGGCAGGCGAAAAAAGTCTATGCAGTGGTACTGGAAACAACACTCCGTTTGAGGAAAACGCGCGACTTGCGGGGGGTAACAGTCCATCACCGCCGCCCAGCCTCCCGCTTATCCAGGCCACCAAAGCCGACCCGATGAACAACTCTGCATTTTCTATCCATTCCAGATCGTCTCATGAGTTGTGTCACTGTTTAGACATTTTCTTAAAATCCCTTTTAGCATTCATTCAACAATACAACGGCGAAGACACGACTCGGAATATGCCAACATTTCTAGTATAATCAGACCCCAGTCGAAAAGCAGTGGTCGTGTGTCTGTGGTGGAAGGGCGAGGTTGGCGGATTTAAACATTTTTGGGCTATAATTTGAACTTTTTCAAGAAAGGCGACGGGTCCTTCAGTTCCATTTCATCAGTTGGAATGACTATAAGGCACCCGAATGCACTATTGCTTTGCTCAAACTTTTGTACAAATTACGCAAAATGGATGAGTTTAATCATTCGCCAGTAGTGATCCATTGCAGGTCCGTATTTCGATGATGGGCATGTGCTGAATAAGGACGTATCCAGGGGGGGCGTGGCTGTAATCACCCCTTTCCCCAAAATACACCCCCCCCCCCGAAATACACTCCCCCCCCCCAAATACACCCCCCCACCCCGAAATACCCCCTCCCCCCCTAAAACTAACAAAGTGGTATGAAAGGGGAAATTGGAAGAACATTTCTTAAGGCCGAAGGATCCATGAAAAAGGACCCTTAAAGATCGACTTTTTCGTTTAGCCCCCCGTAAACTCATAGTATGGATACGCCCTTGGTGCCGAATATTCTCATTAAAGGCACTTTCTTCGTATTTAGTGCGGGTGTTGGCCGTACGGGGACTTTGGTCGCAATTGACTATGTGATGGATCAGATGCTCGACCTTGGGGTTGCCGATGTTTTTACATGCGTTTCCGAAATGCGTCAGCAGCGAAATTTAATGGTTCAATCAGTGGTCAGTTATTTTCTTAAATAAATATAATTTGATTTTTTCTTTCAGGAACAGTATGTGTTCATCTACAAAGCGCTTGCGGAATTCCAATTGTTCGGAGACACGGATTTGACAATCGTCGCCTTCCGTCGTCATTTTGGCCGACTTCGTCAACCTCTGCAAACTATCCGAGAGCGGCATTTATCTCTTGGCGGGGGGGCATCGAGTCGTTCGAGTTCGGTGCAACTGAGCGAGGAACATCCCCGACAGAGAACAGCCAGCATTGCGCAACGCGAAAAGGAAGGGATTACAACTGCGTTGAGGACACGACTTCGACTGCTTCGGGACGGCAATCTGAACGCTGCCGGTGAGGGGCTGTCTGCGAAAATGCAAAATGGTGGAGCGGCTGTGGGCGTCAAGATCCACCGGCCGAGAAACCAATTGGAACTGGAATTTCAGGTAGAAATTTGCGTTTTACTTTGCTTTTGGCTTTCCACTTACTGTTTACATTTTCTTTCAGGACCTTTCAATTACACTTGAAAAGCCCAAATCGACGGAATTGGCGCATAAGGAAGAAAATCAAGCAATAAATCGTTTTTTTGAAGCGGTTCCATTCAATTTCAACCGCGTGGTGCTCCATCCGATGATCGGCTACGATAACACTTACTTAAATGCGAGCTTTGTCAAGGTTCTTTATTTATTATATTACTATTGTATACTTCTAACACAAAATCAGGGTTATTTCTATCCGTACATTCTTGCCCAAGACCCGATGAGTCCCGAGACGGTGTTCGATTTTTGGCGGATGATCAATGATCAACAAAGTTACACCATTGTTATGCTGTCCACCGAGGAAGACTTTCTACCGCAAGAAATAGTAATCGAATCGTTCAATGTTATAATTTAAGCAATTTCCCTTTAGTATTGGCCCAGAGAAGTCAGCAAAAGGCTTATTTTTGGCAAGAACAACGAATTGTCCATTACTTTGGCCGAAGAAATTGAGCTGCCCGGATTCGTGCAAAGAAAGTTGCACTATCGCTTTAAGGTTTTATGACTCGATTGGATTTGATTGACGCCATATCATTTTTTTTGTCTTCAGCAGTCCGACAAAAGTGTCGTTGCCAGTGGCAGGGATGTGCTGCAGTTTTCATTCCGTCAATGGAAGAGTTGCGCGCCGACGCCCAATTCGCCGAGTGCCCTCTTGGATTTGATCGGCCGAGTGCTCGAGAGACAGTCGAACATACAGGACGCGGGGCCAATTGTGCTGCATTGTCGCGATGGTTCAGCCGAAAATGGTGTGTTCTCCTGTGTTTCATTACTGCTCGAACGGCTCCGTTCGGAGCAACTCATTGATGTGTTCCGCACGGTTAGAGCACTCCAACTTCAACGGCCTCTTCTCTTATCGAAAATTGTGAGTCTTCGAATTTTCAAATTGGACAACTTGTCTGAAAATGTTAAGCCACCTTTTTTCTTTAGGAGCAATATGCGTTCTGCTACGAATGTGTGATGGAATACCTCAACACTTGCAAATGACTAATGGATATAAGCAATTATGTCCATTCTACGGGTTCTTTTTTCCCTCCCCCCCCCCCCCCCCCCCTCCTCCATTATTTCGTAAATTATGCTTTTATCGTACTTCATCATCATACATCGTTCACACTTTCTCATTCTTTGCTATAATTGCCCAACAATTTCATTTCCCACATAATCTCTCGCTGTTTTCATTTCTGTCCAAATTTGCAACTCCAATTGATCGGCTTAAACTCAGCGAGAAAACTCAGCATCAGATGGTTATGGCAACCGCTAACTCTAGTCAATTAATTCCTCATCCATTTGAGTGTTTCAATGTCCGTTCATTCAAAATAAAATTGTCTGTTTTTCTCAACACTTTCACATTGTTTTCGCATTTTCATTTGTTTAGCAACATCAATTTAACTATTGTATTGTGTATTATCATATTGTCAATTCGCTAAATTAATTTAGTTTTATGCGGTTAATTGCTCAGAAATAATATTATTTTGTGTATTCTCAAAAAGTGGGAGGATAATTTTTCTCCGTCTGTTCGGGTGCCTGTGAAAGGCATTGTGTATTTGTTATAAAATAAATAAAAAAAGAAAGCACCAAACAAAAAATGTAGGAAGGAATTCATCTACCCGATATGCATTACATAATTGTGAATGGAATGGGAGCGAAAAAATGAAAGGACATATTGCAAGCCACTCATTTGCACTTGTCATCTTCACTTCCTCCCTCGCATCCTCCACAAAAATGATCCCTTTCATCCTGTAGGTTTCGATCGAAAAAAGCCGTTGATTTTCCTATTATTTACCTTAGCAAAATTTTTTGAAATTTAAAAACCCTGCCGGCAACTGCGGTCGGCATTGTCACTGCTTTTCCTTACTTTGAATAACAGATGAAGGCTCTTTCCGTTTCCGTCTTGCCCCTTTTGCCTCTTATTTTGCTGCAACTGTCCCTTTTCTCGTCCCTTTCTATTGGCTGCAATTGCGGTCCCGTCTCATTCAATGGCACAATGTGCCAAGCGAAATGGGGTAATTTTGCAATATTTTGAAAAAGGGAATTATTGAATTTTTGTTTGTTTCCGCTTAAGTGTCCCTTGTGAAAGTGCTCGCCAACACAACCACCGACTCTCATCTCAATTACACGGTCAAGCAGCTGCAAGTGTTCAAAGTGGGGATGAATTGGCGACCCTTTTTTTTGTCCATCCGTCCGTTCCATTATCCCTTTCAAATATCGAATTAGCCAAATCATTCATTCATTCCTTCCCCATCAGAGCCCCGAAGGCACTATTCGCAATCAACTGAATGAAACCGCCGTTTTGACTCCCATTTCTGGTTCAATGTGCGGAGTGACTGATTTGGAAGTGGACAAAGACTATCTGATGGCTGGTGGGCTTTTAATCCGCAACAAATTCGACGGCTTAAAATGCCTTTGTGAACCTCAGGCACCGTGGACGAGTCAGGCACTGTACACATTAATCTGTGCTTATTTATCCCATTGCAAGACGGCAAACCGAATCCTTTGGAGATTGGCCCTCTCGGGTGGCAAATGGTGCCCGAGGGCACTAAGAAGCGACTGATCGATTGGCAGAGCGATCAGTGCCAATGATTGATTATTCATTATTATTTAAATCAAAGATTAGTCACCACAAAAATACAATCTCCTCAATTACATATTTTATGCTTTATCATTTAGTGAACAAAAAAGACTAAAAGATCAGATGCAGATAAACTGTAAATTATAGCCATTTATGGGCAATAAATTAAAAATCGGAACTCCCAAAAAGAATCAGCCATTCATTCATTCGTTTGTTCTTTTTCCATTCCGCCGAATCATTCCTTTTTTTCCATATTTCATTATTTTCCCAAGGAAATCTTCAAAGGGATTTCCCGACATTGCAATTCCCAACGACAAAAACGCACGGACGGGATCAAAGCGACAAAGCTTGTTTTTGATCGCTATGTGCTGATCGCCCAATAATTTTGGAACGATTGCGCCAAGAATGGGGAAGAAGCAATGTCAAGCGGCGGCGAAGCTGCTCATTGCGCATATCCGCCACAATCAGTCCCATTCCGGGCGGGGCGATCAAACTCTGAGCGCACCAAATCTCTCTTCCTCCTCCTCTTCCCCCTCTGATCACCACTGATCGGCTGGCTGTCCCTTGCCTTCGAAATGCTTTGTCCTTCCTTCGTATCGCCGCCGATTATGCGATTTTTGTTGCTATTTTTGCTGATGCAAATTCGACCGTTTGCATTATTTGTCGGCACTTTGAACAAAGTTAATTTTGGCCCAAATCGAACTCTCATTGTTCTGGCAGCACCGTCAATTTGGTAATGAATGAATGAATGGCCAATTATGTAAATGATTCCTTCCAAATATTTAGGGACCTAAATTATGCCGACGATTTTATTCCAATTATTGAATTCCAGGTGAGGAAAAGAAATGAGTGAAAATATTTATTATTTTTTTGGAGATAGAAAAAAGCGAATGCTTTGTTTGAATGGGGGAACAAAATTCGGCATTTTTGCCTTTTTGGATCACTTTTAATAAAATGCATCGAAAGCCCAAAGCTTTAAAAGGGTCGGAAAGAGAGAAGAAAAGTTAATTGCACTGATCAGACAATAACAGATCAGATTGGTGCATCTTCTGAACGGTCAGTGCAATTTTGGCTTTACCTTTGCCGTCCCTTCCGTCCCACAGAATACGAAAGTGCCGTTTTGATCGCCGATCGGCACACAATTCCCTTCGTCAACGGCCAAAGCAAATTGCTCAGTGAGCATTTGCCGGCCGAACATTTGTTGGGTACGGCACGGCAGTGGCCCATTTAAATTGTCAAATGCGTATGGTCGTAGTCAAGGAAAAATGCTTTTTTTATAGAAGCATCCATTTACGACATAAATTTGCGCGATTTTGCCCCGTTGGGAAATGTTCGTCGAGTGAAATTCGTTTATCGGTTGGAAATAAAAGCGAAATTGAATAATTTTGTTGTCAGAAATGAAAATTGGGCGTCGGTGGCTTCAAAACAAGCGGACGACAGCTTTAACCGCTTTTTGATCAAAAGTCGAATTCGAGTACAACGCGAGACAAACACTGAACTGATGGGAAAGTAAGTTGAAGGAATGGGGAAGCAGGAAGAAGGAAGGCACATTTGCAGAGGGGCCCTAATTTTGGCACAAACCTTAAAGCTGCTTTTGACTGGTGGCAGAGGAACAAAAAAATTATGTCCCAAAATTGGGCCCATCGGCGAAATTGCCCCCTGTCAAAAGGGTCGCTGTTTTAAAAAAGAAACAACAAAAACACGTACAATAAAAACAAATTCACTAAATTTTGTTTTGTTTTTTGTGTAGGGATGTGGTGGACAACGGCGTCAATCGCGCACTTCTCTCAAACGTTAATAAAAACATTTTGAACAAAATTAATAGTCATTTAGGCAAATATTTTTTTGTTCTCCTTCCTCCACAGATAACTTTCGCAGCAAATGCTTGCAGAATTTCAAAACAGTCACTGATGATGAAACTGCAAAACGCTTTTGGAAAGGTGCCTCTAATCCCTCTGACTGTCTCTCTATCCTTTTCTCTCTCTACGTTTTTCTCATCTCTCTCTTTCTCTATGTTTGTCTCACTCTCTCTCTTTTGGGTCAACAATGAATGGCACTTTTGTTTGCTATTTTTTGATTCGTTGGCCCAATCGAACGATCACTTTGACTGGCTGATTGATCAGTCAGATCAACCTGCCCCGTTGGATGGGGCCGTTCGTCCATTTATGCTTTGTGTTGCTTCTTTTGTTAGGTTTTCGTTGTGCCCGCCCCGGCCCCTTTTATGGGACGCCGTCACTTGCGACTTGACGACGTTCTGGCATTTATTGACGACGGCGTATTGGTTATGTCCTCTCAGAGCCCTTCGATTGAGAACAAAGTTCACATGGAACTGTTCAAGCGTGACAAGAAAGGGGTACGGTACGTTGGCATTGGCATCAAAAACACCAATTGCCCCTTAACAGAACCCCCCCCCCCCGCCCGACGGATATACCGTAACGAATAAAGGTGTTTTTCCCTTGGGTTTTTCTAAGTCACCCCTGATCATGCAACCAAAGCTTAAGTTTTGATAATTTAAATTCAATAATTCGGAAGTATCAGTGATTGATTGGATTGATCGATTCATTGTGCCCGTCCCCTAACCTCAAAGGTAACGGTGATCGAACTACGCACCAACAACGACGCAATACAAAGCGACCAATCTGTTAACGACCCGTACCTAAATGATGAGGGCAATTGCGGGCTGTACAGTGCCATTTTGGCCACCGATCGGTAATGGATTCAAACTGAAATATCAGACTTTGGCATGGAAGATTCGTTTTTGTGCCCGTTTTCGGCAACATTCCCACGAATTGGAACTTGGGCTACTCCACAATGAGGGACAAAATGACGATCCATCTAATTGAGAGGTAACCAACCCTTGACCACTTCCGACATTTAGCATTCGTTGGCATTTGTAGGTATACAAAGAAAAGGGTGGTGCCGATAAATGTGCCACGAGAAATATGCCGTCGGGGATTGTCCCTACGGTCGCTCAGTTGGACGGTGAAAGGCGCCGCAGCGAAGGCAATTGTGGAAATGGCGAGTAAAACGAGTTTAAGTGGAAGATCCCTATGACGACATTCTCATCATTTTCTCAATAATATTTTATTAACCCGCGGGTGTGCAGTGCAAATGGAAACGAATGATTAAACAACAAAATGTGTAAAAAATGAGAGAAATGAAATGCCATAAACGAGCACGAATATGCAGTTAAATTATTAAAGGATTCTCAAATTTGTTAGCACTTCAGTTCCATTCCTTAAAAATGACTTCGCCTTCTCTTTTGTGCCTCCTCAATTTTCCTCATTTTCTCCGCCGCCATTTCTATCAACCGTTCCGTTGACACTTTCGCTGCTTTTGGTCTAAACAATCGTTGTGATGGCGACAGTGAGGGCAATGCCGTGGCAGTGTTATTCCGCAAACTCCGATTCCGTCGTACAACCGAAAGCCAATGGTCGGTGAACTGTCTGAGCCATTCCCTGTGCAAATTCTCGCGAATGGCGCACAGTTTTTCACTAAATGTAAGACAATAATGCAGCTTGTTCATAAATACACCATTCTTATGCATTCTCACCTTCTTTTTTGTTCCTCCTCCACTTTTCTCATTTTCTCCGCCGCCATTTCTTTCATTTGTTCAGGCGTTACTTCTTTCGCATTCGGTCTGAACAATCGCTGCGATGGCGAAAGTGTAAGTAAAGTTTTGGCATTTCCTGACAATTAAAAAAATAAGGCAATGGAAACAATGGCGGGTGGAAGAAATTCATTGTAATTGCTAAAATGTGCGGCAGCGTTTTTCTACCTTTCCTTATAATTTAAATTCTGCCGGTGTTTTTTTTCTTCTTTTTTTGGCGTTGTGTGTGGAAACGAGGCAATTGTGAACAATATGGATAGAATCAAGGTGCAGCCTTTGTACACGTACCCTGCTGCTTGGTCAAGAAAGTGATGTTCCGCAAAATCCGATTCCGCCGTACCACCGAAAGCCAATGGTCGGTGAACTGTCTCAACCATGCCCGGTGCAAATTCTCGCGAATGTTCTGCAACTTTTCACTGACATGACGCACTTTGTTCGCTCGTGTTCGACTGCCAATTGAGTACAAAAGCTTGGGCACAATTTTGTCGAGAAGAGACTCCGACTGCGAATCTGCGACTTCGAGAGCCATCCGACAACGAAAGTTGGACCGAATAGAACTTAAAGCGTTTGTTTATTCTTTTTTCCCTTGATTCTTAACAAGCCCATCCCAAAATGTTAGTTTTTTTCTTCGGCATAAGACGTAAAATAAGCGAGAAACAATAACCAAATTCAAAAAATTCCCGGAAACGTATATCGGCACCGTCAGAAACTCTCCTGCCTTCCCCAGCTTAACACTTACCAAAAAACTTTGTCTGCACATAAACGCATTTGTCGGTTAACAGCGTGTTCAGCTATGGAAGAAGACAACAAATGGACAATTCTTTGTTGCCTTTTTCTCACAACAAATGAAACCCAATGACGAATCACTCTTCGCTTCCTTAACATTGTTAATTTCAAACTAAATTATAAAATAACTTTTTGCTAACCGCAAATATGTGCAAATTGCATTTTCCAGTGATTTTTGTGCAATTGTTGTCAGTTTCGCCAGAATGACTTTATCAAGCAAATGTTTCTGCATAGTCAGCACTTGAGCAGTGTTATTATTTGAGTCCAGTTGAGCCGACAAGTCAAAATGGCGGAGAGGTTGCAAAGTTGAGCGAAATGGCGGAACAGGTCTTGAAAATAATTGGGTTGTTTTTATTTACACCCTCCATCCAATTGTGCAGCCGATTTTTGTTTTAAGCATACAGGTTGCCTTTTTCGATGCCTCTCCCCCGACCCGCGTGCTTACTTGGCAAACGAAAAATTCGGAGGCATTTCGGCACGCACATTTTTACGCGCAGTTGCGAAGGTTATGCCGTGTAATTCAATGAGTTCTTTCAACACGGGGTCATTGACATATGCATTATTATCTTTGGAAAATGAATCGACCGGAGGCGGCATAGTATTGAAATGGTCGGGTCGAACCGCCGAAGGATCGTTACAGAGAACCTGGAATAAGTATTAAGTTGGTACAATAAAAGGGTTAGAAAAATTTATTGTAAAAAAGCAACGGCATGCCTTTGGCAGAGTTAAATGTTGCGCTTTCCGTTCGATCCAATTACACTTCGTTCTTTGAAGAGAATCAGCCGCCGGCACATCACCGCCGGGTAAAAAGAAATTTCGCCCATCGCGTACATTTATTAAGTTGAAATCGGTGGCGTCCATTTCCAAATTGAATTGGGTGATGAATTTCAATGCCTCGTCCATTGAATCAAAAGCGAGATATTCGACAAAAGTGTCAATCGGGAAGATGTTGTAAGCCATGCAAATAACCTTCAGTGCATTGGAACGAATCACCGAAAAAAAGTGATGACAAAGACAAGCCTAAAGCAAAGAACTGATTACGGCGCACACACAAAGGCAGGACAGAAGAAGTCAGTCATTCACTTGGAGAAAAGTCGCCTGGCAACGAACGAGACGGAAGAAACGGACATAATTGTTGTTCTGGAGGGCGCTGGAGAGGGAAAGGGCGAGTTGCACTTGCGGATCATCGCGGACTAACGCGCGATAAGAGAGCACTTGGCTGGAACAGGAAAATTTAAAGCAAATTTGTTAGACAGAGTCAGCCGAACGAAAAAATGACAACAGTACCTGTGCACATTGAAGTCGGACAAGTTCAAAAGGATGTCATAAGAACGAAATTCGGACTCATTGGCACAAAACAACTGTTTCTTGGCTAAGTCGTCGTACATGTGTCGAAGCGTTTGAAGGCTCTTCGACAAATTCTCTTAAAACTAAAAACATTCAGAAGAATCACAATTTTTTCTAAGTAATTTTTTAGCTCCCCGCAGAACAAAACTAACTCAAAATACACTCTAATTTATTGTATTAAATTATACGTCTTTAATGAAGCCACGACAAGGAACCAAAGAGAATGATTTATGAGTAAAAGCAGACCCGTGTTCATTTTGTGGTCAAAAAGTTCCGCCTCAAGCTCGACAAGTCGAAAGGAAGCAAAAATGTGGAGACGGACACACTTTTCGACGAGATCCACAGCCATTTCATTATTTAGCATTTGCTGCGTTATATCCTATGATGTAACGGAGGATTCGAAAGACCTCTAATAAAATCAAACAACTTTTCTGATCGCCCGAGTTCTCGACCAAAGGAAGTCGTACCATCGCACCAAATCACTGGTCGAAGTTGACGGAATATCGCTAGCGATCTGAAAAAATCAAAGAAAGATAACAAATGATTAAATGGTAACATTGAAAATGAGATAATCCATTGTCAGCTGCAAAGTCTTTAAAGGGCGAAGCTCATGCGCAAGAGGAGTATCCTTAAAGTTATTGAACAAATTAATTTGGGGACTCAAATTCAATGACAAAAGCACCTGATCTGCAGCAGAGCGACTATAATCTTTGACCATCTTTTCGTGGACCATTTGTCCCTGTGCGTTGCACTCATAAAAATGAATAGTCTTTTTGGAATCTCGCATATATCGTTCCTTCTCTGGACACATATCTGGACAGGTTCCCTAAAATAAAGATACATCAAATTTGAATATAAATCATAGATACCATAAAAACTGAACTAAAAATAAAACGCATTAGCCAGATGAACCTGAGTAATCTGTCGATTGCCCCGTGCTTCGGAATTTAGGTCGCGCAATTTGTACAAAAGGACATCCCGACGTTGTAAAAGATGAAATTTATCCGTATTTGTTAAACATGTTCGGCCAGGAAGCTCTTTGAGGCCGTTAACTTAAAATTTGAACGAAACTTGATTGAATAAACTAACAAATAAGCGTTGGACTCACTTATATCCTGTTTTGTCGAATTAGTTTTCAATTTAGGCAAAAGCTCCATAAAACCCTCTCCTCCGCTTTGCAAACGCTTCTGGCGCTTCTGTAGCACAGACTGAATGGGCTTACTTGGTCGTTTTTTAATAAGATTCTCCATTTAGGCAATAATTTAAAAAAATACTAAAATGAATTTTGCTGGTAGAAGTTTTTTCTGTCTCTTTCGCTCTCTCTCTCTCTCTCACAAATCAGATCTTTCTTCCTTCTTTCAATCTTTTCCACCCGCTAATTTAAATCTAACAAGGATTTCGCACATGACAAACGAAAACAGTTCCTGTTCCTGTCATTTTAGAAGACTTCCTTTGGAAAAAGAACCGGACGAAACTATCCTAGCTTTCGCAGGATTTCCGTTATTTGCATCACTGTTTGGGGCATTTTATTGTCTTTGATGGACCAACTGGAAAAAAGGTCACCTATGGATATTAAAATAGAGAAAGGCTAAAAACCGCGAAAATTACCCTTTTGGTTCTTGGGAGCCACCACTTTTCTTCGCATATAATTGCAAAAGGAGTTTTAGGTACATGTCCTTGGGAAAAAGTTTTGAAATAATTCAAAATTTCGTTGTACATAAACACTTTGATTTTTCAAAAAGCGATTAATTTAGTTTTGGATGGTTCGACAGTGTGGAGATGGGTCCTCCGGACGCAGTTTGTTTTACAATATATTCTTTTTTTTTTTTTGGTTTTAGATCTTGGGCATAACCGATGCGTATAAAAGAGATACAAACCCCAACAAGGTAAACCTCGGAGTCGGCGCCTACAGAGATGACCAGGTCATTGCGGGTTTCCCTGAATTAAATATTGGATTAGCTTGCCACTTTTCATTTAGGGTAAGCCTTTTGTGTTGCCAAGCGTAAAACATGCCGAGCAAGAGATAACCGAAGCAAATTTGGACAAAGTCTGTTTTTAAAGTTTTGTATTTTTTGTTCATCTTTACTCTCCGTCTATCAGGAATATGCCGGCATCGCCGGTTTGCCCGAATTTACTTCCCGTGCCATCGAATTGGCACTCGGAAAGGACTCTGAGGTGCTTACGTCAATGCGAAACGCGACGGTGCAGTCAGTGTCCGGCACAGGGGCGTTGAGGACAGGCGCCGAATTTCTGGTGGAGTTTATTACTTTTTTGTTTATAGATTTCTCAGGAAAGGCTTAGACAATCGTTTTACAAAAATAAAACTCATACTATTGTTAATTTTTGAATGTTGCCAAAAAGTAAAAAATTAATAAAATTTTGTTCGGGTTTGGCTCGGATGTTTGACCAATCAACAGTGATTAAGTGACTAATTTATTTCACAGTTTTCTTAAGTCCAAATGGTTTCCACATCGCAAAGTTATCCATCAGCCGAAGCCCACTTGGGGCAATCACGTGCCCGTGTTCAAGTGACCATTCTAGCAGTACCTCTTAATTATTACTCATAATTTTAGATTTGCCGGTTTCGAAATCCAGAGTTATCGCTACTACGAACCAAAGACTTGTGGATTAGATGAAAATGGCTGTTTGGAGGACATTCTTAATATGCCCGAAAAATCCGTCATTTTGTTGCACGCATGTGCCCACAACCCGACGGGAGTGGACCCAACAGTGCGTTTTCGCATCATTTTGCCAAAATTGGGTTAATTTCAGGGAATTTGTGGCATTATATACCCCCATATTAAAATAGGGATTTAACAGCATTTTTTTCTGATTTTGTAGCCCGAGCAATGGACTAAAATTTCGGAGGCCTGCAAACGACGCAATTTATACGTCTTTTTTGACATGGCCTACCAGGGATTTGCCTCTGGTGACGTTGACAAAGATGCACATGCCGTGCGTTATTTTATTCAAAATGGACATAACGTTTGCTTGGCGCAATCATTTGCCAAAAATATGGGCCTTTACGGTAGGAATTTCTATGATGGTTGATATAACCATAAGAATATGTGATTAAAAAATAAAATTTGCTTTGCTTCATAAAAGGCGAACGTGTGGGCGCGTACACTGTTGTATGCCAGAATCAGAATGAAGCTGCCCGAGTAATGTCCCAGCTGAAGATTTTGATCCGACCAATGATATCCAACCCGCCCATTCACGGCGCTCGGATTGCCTCCAAAATTTTGTCGGATCCAAAATTGCGTGAGACATGGTCAGTGGCGATGGCAAATGCATCCGACTTCCGTAGGGTTTATGTGGGTGTGCCGAGAGCGACTGATACGGATAGAAAAACGGATTGCATTTTTTCGTTACTTTAAAGGCTCGTCGACGTGAAAGGGATGGCTGACCGGATTATCACAATGCGCACACAACTGCGCGATATGCTGGCAAAAGTAGGCTCCAAGCGAAATTGGGACCACGTTGTCAACCAAATCGGCATGTTTTGCTTCACCGGGATTAGTCCAGAACAGGTTGCGCATTTTGGTCAATTTTGCTTATGTTTTTCGTACATAATCAACTGTTTTCAGGTCGATCGACTCACCAAAGAATTCAGCATCTATTTAACGAGAGATGGACGAATTTCAATGGCTGGACTTAACTCAAAAAACATAGAATACGTGGCCGATGCGCTGCACGAAGTAACCAAATAAGCGAAGATGTCAGAAAGTTCCAAATGATCGTTTCGAATGATGTGCTTTAATGATAGGCGTTTTCTCAATTTAGGGTATAAAATGATTTTATTTCTGCGACTACAAAGAAACCCCGGTCAAAGATTCCAGTTATTCGCATTACCACGGCTTTTTCTTATTTAAAGTTTATGGTCAGATTATGCTCGGCTGGATGAAAAAAATAATTCAAACCAATGATAATTTGCCGAATGACAATCTTGGGCAAAAAGAAAAATGTCAATTGGTTGCAAATGGCTCCATGCCGACGAGGAAAGCATCGGTCGACTCGTGCGAATCAGTTTCAGAAAGTCAGACAATTGGGGAGGACAAATTCACAGTGAGTTTGCTTAACTGCTTTGCCTTTGAAACCCTTAGAAATGACATTTAAACTGAGGCTTATGGGGTTTCAGATTTGAATTTGGGCTAGGGTTTTTTGGGTGTTTGCAATATTCAATCTCATGTTCGTATCAGAACGTAATTAACTCCAAAACGAATTGTTAGCATTTTTCCACCGAGTCCGCAATTTACTATTGCTTGAGTCGACCAACAACTCTTTAAAAATTTAGTGCCGCAGAATCGCTCAAGTTGACACATACGACGACCAATTTGTCTTTATGACAGGGACTGATGGCGAAGAGTTTCGTGTCCCTCGGTGTCAGTGAGTGTTTATACAAAATGTTTTGTGAATTTGTGCTTTTCAAATACAAAGGATTCGTGAGCCGATGTTTGGTTGTTATTATCAATTTGATGGCACGTTTGTGAGAAATGGCGTTTTCGAGCCAATTTCCGTCATGGTTTTGGCCAATGACAGCAAAGCATTGCTCGACGCGAGGGCCAAACTTTGGGTTCAGATGTTTGGGGACGGCGAATGTTCAGCGGAAATACTTGCGGAGTTGGGCATCGATTCATTGGTGAAAAAGTGGGAAACTTATGTTCATTAATTTTTAACTGTAGGAAAGGTTTACACAGAAAATAGAAATCGCATATTTAAACCTTTTGTAAAAGGGATAGGGTCCCAACTCATCTTGAAATTATTAAATTTTGTATTATGATGGATTCATAACAAAATATTTGGTGTTTCATAAATTTATTTTCAAAATGGGCTCATAAATTTAAAGTTGTCTTTTGTTATTATCAAAAACGGGCTTAAATCGGTGTTGACTAAGAAACACTTCAGGATCTTTAATTCGACAGAGGAAAAAGAAACGGAAAATCCAGCGGTGTACCAAATACAGCAAGTAAGCCAACACAAACAGCGAAGTAAAATGGAGAAAAACGAACCAACGGTGAAACGCGAACCAATTGTGTCGGTCTCTGCGAATAACAATACACGAAATGGTCGGTGCTCACTTCGTTTGTTATTTGCTTTTCATTTTTCTTCAGAGAATGCAGCTCCATGCTCTTCTTCTGCAACCGCAAAAAGACTGATACCAAAGGTTTTTCTTTGAACGAAACTCAATTCGCTTCAGGCTAATGCGCTTTTATACAACTTTTATGAATTAGCTGTTTAACTCTTGCACTGACTGCGCTCCCGTGAGAAATCTTAAAAGGGCGAAAAGCGTGTTGGAATTTTTCTTTTTGCGTTCTCGGAATCTGTTCTCTTTTAGGTTGTTTGCGCTGTCGCACTGCGCATCGATCGGTGTGGCAATGTTTTTATGACTTCTCCTCAATTGGCGCCGTTATTTCGAATCACCAGACAAAGGTGCTCTTTAGTTTTTTAGTTCCTATGTTTTATCTAGAAAAAACTTAAGTGTTAATGTTCCGCTGAGAATTGGAAAGTGCTACTCTTTGACTAATCTTTCCAAACTAATGGGCGCCGTCAACGGTGACAAATGCGAGACGGACATTTTCAAAGTTGGGGAAGCAACGAATGAATCGAAATCGGGACCATTTCGCACTCATGTGGCAAATGGCACAGTGCAGGTGTGTCTATTATAAGTTTTTGTCTGTTCTATGTGCAGCCGATTATGCGTCATTTTTATCTGTATTCAGTTGTTTGCCGAAGTGATGCGAACCGACAGAACCGAAAATGGAAATGCTGTTTATCGTTCGGATAGCATTTCGATGGTTTTGGACGGCGGCGGCTTTCTGAACAGATTTATGGATGCAAAAAATGAAGAGCCAGCGATCAGACACGCTCCGGAACCGAAATACGGTGTTTGGTGTTCATTGAGAAAGTATCCTGTCGGAGGAATCCATTGGAAAATTGTGCGGGTTGATCCAGAGAGTAGGCCCAAGGAAGTGGTTTCGAACAAAGAGAAACCAAAATCACCACCGCGCGCTCTAGCGACTGCTACGCATTCGTCGCCTATCCGAAATGCCCCAAAAGAGGAGGAGGAGGGTGAACTGTTGGACGGCCTTTTGGATGGACTCATCTGTTCGCAAAATAAGACACATTTTCTCGTCTATTCTCCTGGACACCAATGGTTGGCCCGTTTGGACAAGAGACAATGCGGCGGAGGGAACAATTCAACCATGTTGGGGATGTGGATCCAATGTCTAGTGTACAGTAACGTCTTTCCAGTGTTTATTTAACGTGGTGAACCTCTCGTTTCAGCAGAGACAAATCCGGAACAAAATTTGTGGAGAAGGGCTTCACTTACACTTCGCATAAAATTCTTGCAACTCCAACGCAGGATTATGTTCTGGTTGGTTCGCAAAAGAAATGGCTTTGACGTATTTGGTTTAGGTTCGTACTCGTCTCCAAATTCCTCGAGAATTGGAAACTAGCGAAACTCCGTGGTGCGAGGAGCTTCGCACCAATGTCACTTTTAAAGATGAGGTGCTCAAACACAAATACTACGGGAAGACTGTCTTGGTAAAACTTGGACATAATTTTTAGCCAAAAGATGAATATATTTAGGCAACAATCGGTTGTCCATCGCAAATGTCATCCGAAAATTCGGACAGCGTGCAATGGTTGCTGTTGAATGTGGAGGACTAAATGTCGAAAACGGGGATCTCAATTTGTCTTAAACACTTACTTATACTGCATTAACATATTTATGTGTCACACTTGACGTGGATTTATTCATGCTTTCTAAGTTCCACTTTCAAATTCATTTTATTATTACTTTACTTGACGGAAAGATATAGATAAAATGTATGATATGTGCAATAATGTGAATATGAGGCGGGTAAGCATATGGGAAAGGGCAAGTACTGTAGAGGCTGATTCGCTAGATAAGAATGAGGACTACCGATCCTAGTGTCGAAAGTAGTGAAATTTTTTCAGACAACCGATTAAAGTTGAATGAATGTAAAAAACTTTCAACGAGCTGAACCATCTATAAGCAAAAGCTAATCCCATTCGACATTCGTACCGGAATGAAGCAGGAAGGTAAAAGTCTTGGACTAAACGGATGTTATTTGAGTTGGTTAATCTATCATTTTGTAAGGGGACAGTATCAACCGGGGATCGAACAAACGTTTTATGCCGGAACTGAACTTCCTTCTTTTCGGGTCGATCAGTTTGTGATGGTATTCTCTCTTCAACCGGCCTATTCCATGTTCCGCTGAAATGCTTCCGCCCTTGGACACCACCCACTCGTAGATGAAGGGGTAAAGCCTGAACGCAAAAAGGCTTAAACACAAACATGGTTTGTTTACTGTTGGTGGATGGCTTCATCGAATGTTGGCGTGGTGACATTGAGGTGTGCATTTCCGTCACCTATTTCAAAAAATTAATGGGAAAAATCAATCCCGTGTCACCCAAATGGCCAAAGGTGCAAATTCGGCGAATGTTTGCCCCGCGTAATCTCTCCCGTATTCGTTCTGTCAATTCGTAAAAGTGCCCCAACGGTAAGGAGATGTCGTGCTTGAACACATAACCATCTTGGCGTAGGCCTAACGAGCAGTTTTCTCGTATTTTCCACATGTGTTCAGCCTCCGATACACTTTTGGCCAGCACTCCGTCAGCCGCTAAGGCATCGCCAATACATCTGTCAAGGAATTGGTCCATCTTGGCCAAATCGTGCTCCGATTCTGTGCCTTGGGATAGAAGAGGTCAGCATAAAAGTTTTTAGGTTTTTATCTTTCTTTTACCCACCGGAGGTTTCAATGAGCAAATTAAATGGAAAAGTGGTGTTTGGCGGCAAAAATGGTCCGCTGAGTCCAGCATTTTCTTCCACCATTTTCATCGTTTCTCCGTCAATTAGCTCAAAGCTCGAAAGGATTTCGTTGAGCGATTGTTTAGCCACACGAAGAATGGCCAAACACTTCTCGAAGGAAGTGACACCTTAAAATGGGATATTTAGGAAACAAGAACGGCCGGCTTGACCAAGAAAAGCCGACTGCACAGAGAGGGACTTCGGCACTGTTTGCATTTGAACCCGCGTTATGACCCCAAGTTGGCCCTAAATGAAAGCGAAGGATGATTCAGGGCATTAACTTCTTCCAACCCGCGATGCTTTTTGCGTATTTTTTGACTGCTCACCTCCGATCCGACAAACAGTTTGTGTAAGTGCAAATCGGTGTTGTCTTTGAGCAAATTGGAGCCCAATTTCAGCACCGTTCCGTCTCCATCCGGAAGGACCTTAAAACGAATGTAAAATAAAAAGTACGACACAATCAAATGCTGAAACAACTAACCACTTCCATTCCGAGCACATGCGAATGCATTGAGCCGTAACGAATGAGTCGAATTCCGCCGGCATTTGTGGCAGTTATGCCGCCAATCAGACATGATCCTTTTGCTCCCAAATCGATCGGAAGCATAAAACCCGCCTCAGAAAGACGGGCATTGACAGTTTCTAAGGCGTGGATTTTGAGTGAGCCCAAATGGGAAAAAAGCAGACAAACCAAGGATAAAACCAGCATCGCAATCCAACACAGCTGAAAAAAGGAAAGTGGCAAATTGGAAGAGAGGGAGCAGTTAAAGAAACTCGGGTAGATATAATGTCAAAGTATTTCAACTTTGATGGTTTGTTTTTTTATTTTCTTTCAACTTTGATGGTTTGTTTTTTTATTTTCTTTCAACTTTGATGGTTTGTTTTTTTATTTTCTATTTGCCAATTTTGTCTTCTAAAATCACTACCAGAATTAGCGTCAAATGAAAAAGATTTTGCAATTTTTTTCACGGACAGAACAATCTCATCGTGTACCTGAACAGTTTGCGGCGGAAATTGGTTATGTCATGAATATTACCGGCACCGACCCTCCAACCAATCCGGTATTTCCCGCCTGAGGTACCACCGCCAAACGACGGTGAAAACAGTGCTTTAGGAGGGAGGACACCTGCTCAACGGACTGTGGAAAGAGCACACACTGAGAACGACCTAAAGAAAATGGGAGAGAATTAAACAATAAATTGGCATGCTAATAATAAATTCTAATAAGCACACCTTTGTACCAATGCATAAAGTCGATATTATACCTAAAAGGGATCGAAAATCATAGCATAACTAATGGGGAAAATACAGCCAAACTCACTCATCAAGTTCATCAGTTTTAACGCCACCGTCGCCGAGAATGGAACGGAAGTGGCGTAAATCGTCCTCATTGAGTTCAGCAAAGTCCTTCCTTTTTTCCACAACCGTTGAAAACGCAAACAAAAGCCTAGGATGTACCAAACGACCTATTCCAAGACATCGACTCGCCAAAACTGCACAATTTAATGTTGCCATGTGTGCTTCAAAACAAAGTTTTAATGCTACTAATTCTACGACAAAGTAATTTAGAACTGTCAAACAAATGAACTTAAAAACAAAAAAATGTTTCCCCTTAATTTTACTTAACTATTGCGATAATAAACAGCAGTGATAATAATCTCCTATTTGCTTCATCTGTCAACAATAATCAGTTTTTATTTTTCGCTGATTGCTTTGAGTGCAGCTTCGGCCACTTCAATGGAAATCTCCGCCTCGGCCTTGTCCACATCACTCGCATTGAGGTCGGAGGCCTTCTTCTGACTGATGTCAATCAATTTTTTGATGCTCTAAAGCTTTAAATTATTTTTTGAAAGCGACAATTGCAGTCGAAAAGTCACACCTGTTCATCGATCTGATCAATAGTGCAAAGTTCTTCTGCCAGCACTTGGCAGGACCCGTCAATGTTCATCGATAGGGTGCCGGAAGAAACAAAAAATTTCGAAACTTTTCCTAAATTTAGGAAAAAATAACTTCTTAACAAAAGGAAAGAGGCTTAACGGTAATGAGCCGAGAGTCATGAATACCTTATCGTATTTTTCAAAAATTGGCAATCGAAATTTTAATCGTAAATTTTATACCATCAAGTTCATGGACTGTGACGATTCCAGGTTTTAAAACTGCAATAGTCGGCACGTGAATGGGAAGAATTCCTACACTGCTGGACATCCCGGGGACGTCGACCTGTTTCACCGTCGCATTTGCATAAAAGGCCTAAAAATAAAATGCAGGCAACCTTATCACAGCGGAGCCTTGTCCCGTTTTTTTTCTGAAAACTACAAAAACCGGATCCCGGCCAGAATTTTAAACCCGTAAATATGTCCCGATGCAACCAAAATTCAGGTTCAAGAAAAACAACTAAAAATTGAGTTCAAATTCATGCATCATTGCTAGTAAGGAATTCAATATTTTTAGTATAGGCCTGGTCCAAAGTCAAGAGCAGCGACATTAGAAAGCCCTCACGTGTCGGTGAAATTACTCAGGTCCTTTTTTATTCGAAATTTTATCTTCTATGTCATAAAACACCAATTATAGTAATTTAAACTAGCACCTTCAGAGGAGAAGCAAACGTAAATTTCAGTTCCGTAGATACTTCCCGTTTGGCAGCAGCGTCGGTAGCATAATTATGTCTAAATAAACGATAAGTCTATTTAATAAAACAATCCTTAAGCGATTATCATTAAAAAAAGGTGTACTCCCTCCCTCCCCCTGCCTGTTTAATATGCCTAATCGACTTTCGTGGAACCCTAAATTTGACTGCATGGCTAAACTGCAGTACCAATTACACTCTTACGTTGGTGGTTTCTTGAAAACCATTTCATTCCGCAACGCGTCAACACCTCTTTTTACGATAACTCGAAGAGGACGAGATAGAAAAACCATAGTAATGAATTTCACTCTGAAAAGGAAAAATAATTAAATATTTTGTGAAAAAGCTAAAAACAATTAAAGAAAGTTGATTACGGCTGACAAATGAATACATAGGGCTATAAAGTTTCTTAGACTTTAGGTCTGTTGAACCTCTTTTTGAATTTAAGAAATCAAAATGCCAATTTTTAAATAAATTTATTTAACAAAAAAGATGCTATGCTGCGAATGCATAGTTTCGGTGCCTATTTTTCTTAGCATTATTAAACAAAACACGTTTTTACTTTGTACAAGGGCAAAAGCTAACTCGTATCTTTTTTCGATCTTTCAGCATATCATATTATTTACCTTTCCTGCTGAAAAATGCGTGAAATCGTCCATATTCAAGCTGGCCAGTGCGGTAACCAGATCGGCTCAAAGGTTTGAAGAGAAAATTTCGCATTTGATTGTTTCCTAATTTTAGTTCTGGGAGGTGATTTCCGACGAGCACGGAATTCAGCCTGACGGATCTTACAAAGGCGATTCGGACCTTCAACTGGAGCGTATCAATGTCTACTACAATGAGGCTCATGGTTATCATTATCAGTCTTGTGCGACCGCAATAAACATCATTTGAGTTCAGGTGGCAAGTACGTGCCTCGTGCCGTTCTTGTGGACCTCGAGCCGGGAACAATGGACTCGATTCGGGCCGGACCCTATGGACAGCTCTTTCGTCCGGATAATTTTGTGTTCGGACAAAGCGGTGCTGGGAACAATTGGGCAAAGGGCCATTACACGGAAGGAGCCGAATTGGTGGACAATGTGCTTGACGTTGTGCGGAAGGAGGCTGAAGGCTGCGACTGTCTGCAGGGGTTTCAGCTAACTCACTCGCTCGGAGGCGGCACTGGTTCCGGAATGGGCACTCTGCTGATATCGAAGATTCGTGAAGAATTTCCGGATCGCATCATGGCTTCGTACTCTGTGGTTCCATCGCCAAAGGTTTAGCGGATACATACAGTTTTGCGGCTTATGGTATTGTATAATCATTTATACGTAGTTTTATCGTGTTCCGCTATTATGTATTGAGATTTAGGTTTCCGACACTGTGGTCGAACCTTACAATGCCACTCTCTCCGTCCATCAACTCGTCGAAAACACCGATGAAACTTTCTGCATTGACAATGAGGCTCTTTATGACATTTGCTTCCGCACGCTTAAGCTTCAGAATCCATCATACAGTGACCTCAACCAACTTGGTTTTTTTGGGCTTTGTTTTTTCTATTCGTTTTTTTGTTTTAGTATCTGTGACAATGTCTGGCGTGACCACATGTCTTCGTTTCCCCGGTCAATTGAATGCCGACCTTCGAAAGCTCGCCGTTAATATGGTTCCTTTCCCGCGCCTTCACTTCTTCATGCCTGGTTTTGCGCCGCTTTGTGCCAAAAATGCGACTGCCTATCGCGCCAGCAGCGTTTCAGAGCTGACCCAACAAGTATACACACTGTTTGTTTTTCTTTTAGTTTATGGCAATTTCTTCAGATGTTTGACGCTAAAAACATGATGGCGGCATGTGATCCGCGCCATGGTCGCTATTTGACTGTTGCGGCGATTTTCCGTGGTCGAATGTCAATGCGAGAAGTGGACGATCAAATGATGTCTGTGCAGAACAAGAACTCTTCATACTTTGTTGAATGGATCCCGAACAACGTGAAAACTGCCGTCTGTGACATTCCGCCCCGCGGCCTCAAAATGTCGGCAACTTTCGTCGGAAATTCCACCGCCATTCAGGAACTGTTCAAGCGCATTTCAGAACAATTTAGCGGTGAGTTTAGTGATTGGTATGGCTTTAACGATAAATTATTCTTCAGCCATGTTCCGTCGTAAGGCATTCCTCCACTGGTACACTGGTGAGGGCATGGACGAGATGGAATTCACCGAGGCGGAGTCCAACATGAACGACCTTGTCTCTGAGTACCAACAGTACCAGGATGCCACCGTTGACGAGGAGGGCGAATACGAGGCAGAGGATACTACCCAAGCGACAACAGCCTGAAGTCGAATGAAGCCGTTCCTTTAGAATGCTCGATCTTGCAAAATATTGGATCTCGCGAAATAAATTTTTGAAACTGTTCAAAAAATAAAAATGCTTCAATAACCTATACTGTTGTATGTTTAATAATTTTAACTTAAAATAGAACAGTTTGGGTCCAATTTCTAATGGGTCGAGTTGTCATTCGTTTCTTCCCCATTGGCATGTGCCACCGCCCTTTCTCTGGCTGCCATTCTCACTGTCATCATCTGTGTGAGCAGTTGCAGTTGTTCCATTCGTCCGCTCTCCACTCGTCCTATGTCTCCGTCCTTGGCAATCAGTTCGGCCGCGTATCTCCTCGTCGCATTGGTCTCTTCTTCCTCAACGCTTCCTTCGGTCGCTTTGCTTCTCCATTGGTCGCCATTGTCCATTGGAACTGCGCAAAACTGACGGGCGAGCTGCACAAGACGTGGAAAACGTTCAGCATTAATGCGCCACCAGAAGAGCAACTCGGCCAAAGAAGCGAAATGAGCAGAGGGAGGCGGCGAGGAGGACGGAGATGAGCCAATTTTGTTGCTGGCAGAGGAATGGTGGCCCAATTCGAGACGAGCGGTTTCCATGTAATTGGTCACTTCCGACTGAAAGGGGAGACCAACGGTTGGACAAAAGTGTCCGACCTTTCACAATCATTGTGCCTCTGTTTGTCTGACCTGTATGTCTTCTCTCAACAATTTCATCTTCGTCTCGGCGCCTTCCGCCTCTTCCGCATTCTCCTCCGTTCCCTCTTCACACGCTTGACTGATTTGTTCCCTAACTCTTTCAGCCGTTTCGTGCCAAATGGACTCTCCGAAAAATTCTTCTTCCTGTCCGTCTTCCTCTTTTGCCCTCTTCGTCCCACTTAAGTTGCTCGGATTCAGAAAAAGTGCCATTTTTGCTGTTTCCATTTCGACCAATTTACGTCGTTGGAATTTCCACAGCAACTGGAATTGTGTGGATATTTGTATTTAATTAGTGGTAATTTGTTTGTGGTTGATGTGCCTGGAATTTGGCCAGCAGAAGTTGCTCGAGGCGATGGATCGGAACGGGGGCACTTCCGCACTTCTTCTCGCCCTCATTCATCTCGGGCTCCTCTCGTTTGTCATCAACAGCAGTCGTCGCATTTTGTTCGTCACAGAAGAAACGATCGATGCGACTGATCAGTGCGGGAATGAGCACAGAGAAAGCGTCAGTCAGCGAATTGGGCACAGTGCCATTCAGAACCTGCTATTGGGATATGATTCATTGTAATTCGGCTAATCTCCTCATTCACCTCATCGACGGCCTTTTCAAAACGTTTCTTTAGGTATAAGACAAATTCAGGTGGAAATTCAAGCCGATCCAATTCCACGTAAGTGCGACGGATAAGAGAATGAATGGAGGGAATTCCCGGCACATCCATTTGTCGGCACAATTCTTCAGAATCGGCATCGCCGTCATGGACAATTGCTGAAATTTGCCAAAGCCGAAGTCGGACGGGCCCCTCCTCGAGGCAGTGCCGAAGGGCATTGGCCATTCCGGCAGAATTGGAACAATCGAAAGCGAATTGGCCCAGGGACCGCGAGCAAAGGGAAAAGCTGTCGGACAGCTTCTGAGCCGCAACACTGAAGGAAAAAGCAGCATAAATAAGAGAAAAGTTGAACAAAATAATGGAATTTTAAAATATCATTTTAAAAATATTTAATGTTTTTAAATGGCATTCATTTGGCGGAACCTAAGAAGAGCTGTTTGTTTAGGGCCGCTCATCAGCACATTTTTGTGCAATATCAACACAAAAAAGTCGTCGTTGAAGCGCATTTTGCGCTCCTCCAAAGTGTCCGCGAATAATTTGGGCAGCATATTTTGGAGAAGAAATGCCGGAGAAGGCAAAGACTGAAACAAAAACTGTGAGATGAAAGGAGGACGAGGGGGGCGGGGGAAGCAAACTTTTGGCACAGATTTGGTGAGACGGAGAAGGGATGTGAAGGAAGAGGAGTGGATGAAAAGCCGATGAAAGGACAACGCATTCTCCTGGGTGAAGACGGGAAAGTCAAAAGTGTCAAATCGGTCGGTTTGGATTGATCAGTCAGTGAGTGAGTGATTGGGATTGATTGACCTGACCAATACGGCTTAATATGAAACAAAAAGTGGCCTAATGTTGGTCCCCTCCCCACCAGAGTGAATTCTGTCAGAGTGCGTGCCAACTGCCACTCTCGTCCCATTGTTAGCTGTTCGTCATGTCCATCCTCCTCTTCCTCTTCCATCATTTCGTCGATTCCCTCTTCTTCTTCCTCTTCCATCATTCCGTTGATACTTTCCTCCTCTTCCCCTCTTCTGTCAATGAATTCTTCCCTTTCCTCCTCCTCTCTTCCGTTCCCCTCATGCTCTTCTTCTTCTTCTTCCTCCTCGTCTCGACGAATGCCCAACAGCTGATCCAATTCCCGATTCTCCACGGGCTTACAATCCACAGTCACCGAAGGCGGTGGCTGAATGAGCGGAATTTGGACGGCGGAGGATGGCGACGGCAATGAGGGCGAATGATTATTAGTGAATGATGCCGAAGAGGAGGAGCATGGCAGCAAATGCCGGTAGCTTTGCTGATGGTTGCTGTGTTGATGGAAGTTGCTGTTTGGAAGGAATGCCGCGGGCGCTGTGCGAAGTGTTTGTGGCTGAAGGCGAAAATTGTGCAAAGTGAGACCGCCCCGGGGGACATTTTGTTGTTGCTGAAAGGCGATGCCATTCAGCGTCAAATTGTTGTTGTTCCTGCGCAACTGCGACTGTTGTTGAAGGTACAGTCGACTTTGATGATGGGCAAATTGGAAGCCCGAGGGAATGCGTTGATTTTGGGTTGCTGCCGCTGGCGTCCGATTGTGTCGCTTCAAATGGCGCCAAAGGCTCGACCTTCAAATTGGAAGGACGCGCGGATAAAGGCCAATGCCATTTTGTTTTTGGCTTACGTTTGTCTCGTGGGGCCCACTTTCAGTTTCTCATTGCACACTAAACAAACTGCATTCAGCCCTTCCAATCTGAACCGACTCCAAACTTCCGATCGGATCACTCGATGTTCTCCGCCGATTCGACTGCCAGTTGCACTTTCTTCAAAGGGCCGAACATTATTTTGTTGGGGAAAATAATTATTTTGCCGTCCATACATTTTTAAAAAGCTTAAAGTTGTCTTAAATGATCAAAACGAAATGCCCTTTTGTGGTTGGGGGAAGAAAACTCGAAATTTGTTAAATCAATTTAATCATCAAACGAAAAAAACATTAAAATTAAAAGCGATGGAAAATGAAAACGCTTTGGTTTAATAGTGGCAAACAAAACCATTCCATTTCATTCTTTCTCTGCACTGAGACTACTCGAGAGAGCAAAGCAAAGCAGTGTAAAAAGAGGGGAGGGAGAGAGAGAGAAAAAGACACCGACTCTCTCTCTCTCTCCCTTTCCCTACATTATGGGAGGGACCGAGGCCGTGACGAGCTCAGTCATCAGAGACACCCACCCCCCCCCCAACCCCCCCCCCCCCCCCCCCTCCCCCACCCCCCCCCCACCCCCCCCCCCCCCCCCCCCCCCCCCCCCCCCCCCCCC